>LBNU01024863.1:6086-33708 GCA_014162995.1 Artemisia annua | reverse complement strand
ACAGAAATTATAAATACCCCAAGACCTAGACGAATTTTGTGTGCACCATAACCCTAAAGAGACGAATTAAGACGAACAAGCAACACAAGACACACCCCAAACGAAGAATCTTAGAGCTGTAAGAAGGTCCTGCATAATAATTCATTAAGTAGTTTTGTTTTATTGTAATAGTAAGCTTTAATTCATCAGGATTGATGGCCGGTAGTTTGTGAGTACGCAAAATCAAATGCCCGCCTTAAAATTGCTTTCCCATCAATTAAAGTTTATATGTTTTATGTCTTTGGTGAATTTATATTAGTGCATTGATTACCTCTGTGTCTAGCTGAGCACTGCTTGGGCCGCCATACCCCTTCCTCGCCTATTTAATCTGATGTCTTTGGATAAGTAGAATATTCATAAGTAATCATTAAGGGTTTACTCGCCGATATAAGGAAACCAACGAGTACGGGCTTAATTATATACACTTCATATAAAACTAGCAATAAAACAAGTGACAAGCTGCTAAATTATCAGGACAGGTCTTCTTATTGTGTCTATTATCTATGTGTGTACGTGTATGCTATTGGCTGATTTGTTCTCATTAGTTTTTACTGTTTAATTAAATAACCAAACTGTGCCAGTCTCTTAGGCTGAACCCCTTTTCGTTAGATTAGACTGTAAAGCTAACTTAGATATTAAAATACTGATTAGGATAACTAGATAATACGTTCCACTCTTAGTGATCGACACTCTGCTTACCATTATATACAAACTGACCGGGTACACTGCTCGTTAAGTGTGTGTGTTATTGATAAGTCGGCTAAATATAAATGTAAAACTTGAATAGGCATTAACACTGCTAAACCGCAACGACACATCACGCGCATCAAGTTTTTGGCGCCGCTGCCGGAGAGTGAATTGTTATTATCTTTTAAATTTATTAGTATTTTAATTAGTTTTTCTTTTTATTAGGTTTTTTGACACTAACCCCTAACTTGTTGTACAATAGATAGTTTGCATTCATTGTATAATTTGCATATTTACTGTTTTTGTGTGTTTTATTTTCTGTAATTTTTATTTATTTTATTTTTCTTTCTTGTACTTACTGACGTTGTACTGTGCAGATACAAACAATACGGCGCATCTGTTTCTCAGATGCGGCGTATTGCGTTTTAATTTTATAAAATACAACGCGTTTACTAATTCGAGTACGACGTATCTTTCCCCAAGATACGGTGTATTCTGATTTTAATAAAGAATTTTTTGAAACCCTAACGCCATGCGACGCATCTGTTTTAACAGATACGGCGTATTTAATAATTAAATTAGAAACAGTTTTCGAATTATTAAATAGAAGCGACGCATCGATTTTTATCGATACGGCGCATCTACTTAATCAAAAATCTTGTATTTTGAAACGTAAGCTAATACGGCATTCTAATTTTTATAAATATAATTGATTTTTGATATCTTACAGGTACTGCGCATTCTAATTCAAAAGCGGCGTATCTATTTTCTAAAATAAAAGTCTGATTTAATTTTAACGTAATAAGATACGGCGTATCCTTTTTTGAGGATACGGCGCATCGTCTGCAGATATCAGCAACTTTTATTTTTCGTATTCCATTTTTGTTGTTAATTTTCTGACATAATACTTTCTTGAACATACCCTACTGATGCTTATGTGATGATTTCAGGTAGTGCATGACAAGAAGTTCAACTAAGAACTTAATTACACTTTCGAAGATCCTGAACGAGCTCTTCACTCATTAAGAAAGCTTTTCAGCACAAGAAGCTTTGAAGTTTCAAGTTCATTCGAGCTTGAATATTTTTCTGAACGAGAGGAGGAAGAAGAAACAGAAACAATGACGGAAAACACTACCATGGAGGAATACATGAACAAAACCCGTACTGACTACAGTTCAGGAGTTGCTAGACCAAAGTTTGATGACAAGTCAAAGTTTGAATTGAAGGGTCAGTTTCTCAAGGAGCTAAGAGAAAATGCTTTCAGTGGAACAGATAATGAAGATGCTAATGAACATTTAGATAAAGTCCTTGAGATCGCAGATTTGTTTACTACAGAAGGAGTCTCTGGTGACCAACTTATGCTTCGAATCTTCCCACTTTCACTTAAAGGAGCTGCTAATAAGTGGCTAAAGAATGAACCTGCTAACTCAATCACAACATGGGAAGATCTGAAGAGCAAATTCCTGAAAAGATATTGTCCACCTGCTAAGACTGCTAAAAAGATGGAGGCCATCAATAGTTACAAGCAAGAGCCCGATGAAACTCTCTACCAGGCTTGGGAGCGCTTTAAAGATTTACTGGCAAGATGTCCTCAACACTATCTAACCAAAATGCAGGAGATAATACTATTTTATCAAGGATTGGACGTGCCCACTAGACAAATCTTGGATGCTAAGGGAGCTGTGCCACAAATGAGTGCAGCTAATGCTAGAAAAGCCATCCAAGAAGTTGTTGATCATTCTCAAAAATGGCACGATGGGACCTCTGCTAAAACTAAGAGCAGCACTAATTTTGACGGGTATGTTGCAATTCAAGCTCAATTGGATAAAATTAGTAGGGATATGAAGAAAAGAGATGAAAGAGTGTATGCTGCCCAAGTTGGATGTGAAAAATGCAAAGGATCTCACTACACTAAAGACTGCCCTACTAAGAATGAAAGTGAGACTTTTGAAGAAGCATACTACACACAATTTGGACAACCATTCCAACCTTCAGGAAAGTTTAGGGAAGCTGCTCCGGGATTCTATCAGAAGTATAATGGAAATCCCACATATCAAGAGAGAAGGCAGACTTTAGATGACACTCTAAAGCAAATTATCGCCGATGCTGCTAAAAGACATGAAGAAAACACTGCTATGATCAAAGAAATCCGCGCCTGAATGGATACTATGACAAAAAACCAAGGAGCTTCGATCAAAGCATTGGAACAACAAATAGGTCAAATGAGTAAGGTGCTTTGATCGAGGTAAACTAAGCGGTGAAGCAAGCAAACCACGGGTCGTAGTCCCAACGAGGGTTGAATGGATCTCGTCGTTCAAAACCGTGAGTTATGTGATGTGAATAGGTTTAAAGATGATTTGTGTTTTAGTTACACTACGAAACGTTATTTAGAATTTAAAAGTAGTAAAACTTGTTAAAGAAGCTAAAATAAACGAGAAAAGAAAACATAAACGTGAAAGGAAATAAAAGAAAGAAAGAAATGAAAATGAAATAAGTATGTAAAATGTTTTTGGTTTGTAAATTTAATAAATGAAAGAAATGAAAAGAAAATGTTTAAAAGCAAATAAAAGAAGTGAAAATAAAAATAAACTAAGTTAAAAGATTTAAAAGAAAATTCGACAGAGTAACGGTAAGAAATTAATAAAAGCAAACTCCACTCGATAAACGATGGAGTGCAAATAAGCCTAGCTCGACNTCAACGGATACTATGACAAGAAACCAAGGAGCTTCGATCAAAGCATTGGAACAACAAATAGGTCAAATGAGTAAGGTGCTTCAAGAAAGGGGATATGGAAGTCTACCTAGCTCAACTGAAACTAATCCAAGAGATCATGTCAAGGCCATAACCACTACTGAAGAAGTCATGCCTAACATACCTTTTCCTGGAAGATTGAAGAATGGTGATGTTTTAAACCCCCAATATTTCTTTAACTCTTCAATTAGCGTTAGAATACTACTCAAGGAGAAGTCAAGGATTGAAGAAGAGATCAAGGCTACAATGAAAGAAGAGAACTCTGCAACCGATCTACATGCCTTGCCTTATAAAGAAAAGGATCCAGGGAGTTTTACTTTACCTTGTTCAATAAATAATATGTCTTTCAATAATGCATTAGCTGACGTAGGAGCTAGTGTTAGTGTTATGCCCTTTAAGACATTCACTACACTAGGCTTAGGAAATTTAACACCGACTAAGCTGCTTATTAAATTGGCTGATCAAACGGTGATACGACCTAAGCGGATTGCTGAAAACGTGCTTGTTAGGATTGAAAAGTTTGTATTCCCCGTAGACTTTATAATACTAGATATGCCCGAAGATGTTAAGATTCCTTTAATCCTCGGAAGACCTTTCTTGTCTACTGCCCATGCTAAAATTAATGTATTTAAAAAAAATATCATTATAGATAGGGAATAACAAACTAGTCTCTAAATGCGAAAATCCAGTTATAGGCATAATTAGAGGAGTTTATATGCTAGGATTAAGAGATAATATAGACCTCGACCTAGAAGCTAAGTTTATGGGAGAAATCTTAGTGCGAAACGAATCACTTGAATGCTATGATGGAGGTTATATTGAGTTAAACAATCTTAAAACCCCATTAGTGTTTGATGATAGATTTATGGAAGATGATGAACCCAATAAAACTGAAATTATGGATAACCCTAGTGTAAATGTTATAAATACTAGAGGTGATAATGAATTTGAGGGATATCCTAGTTTTTGTGACTGTGGTAGAAGGATCCATGTTGATTGCGCTTATAATTTAAAATTTCCTTGCATGATAGGGTACAAACAAGTTTGCGCCAATTTCTTTCCTATTTTGCCAATGAACGTAATGTCAAAAACCTTTTATAATTCTATCATGAAAAAGAAGGTTGAATATAGAGGAAATAATGTGGTTGGAGCTTTTATAAAAGTGCCTATTTTTGTTGGAAAATTTGTTATTGTCACTGACTTTGTAGTTGTTGAAAACATGGATGCCTATCGTGATAAAGAGATGGGTGATGTGATTGTTGGCACACCATTTTGTAAGGAGATCACTATTAATGCCAAAAGATTTGAAGGAAGAATCACCTTTCAAAGCGGAAGAGATATCGTCACTTTCGTGATGCCTCGCACTCACCCAAGTTTTAAACATGCCGCTAACAAATATTGCTATAAATTCTCACCATTTGTTTATGTAGATGACAAGGACAAACAGAATGAGATCTTTTACCCATACCAAAAGATGAACGGATTCTACAAACGAGTGCTGAAATTGGGACCCGAATATATACGAGATGAGCTAATGAGCAAATACATCATGAAGTGGCACTTGGGAATCGATGATGGAAAATAGGAGCTGAACGTGAGTCTAACTTGAAGACTCTGGAATAAAGACAAGTGCTGACCGGGAGACAACCCGGAACTTTTATCAATTTTCTGTTCTGAGTCGAGTCTGTCAGACCTACAGAAGATGCGGCGCATCTCCACCATGGAATGCGTCGTATCATCTGCACTGGTCATATCTTATTTTATTTTTCTGCATTTTTATTTTACAACTTTAAAACATTCTGTCAGTTTATTTAATGCAACGCATCCCTGTTTACGGATACGACGCATCTTTTATTCTGATTCGTATTAATTCCAGGCTCGATACGGCACATCTTCTTCCATAGGATGCGGCGTATCGACTGACCTGATGATTTACAGTTTTAATTTTTAGGTTTTATTTTTACTAACTACTAATGTATTATGCAAGGTTGAACATTCTTAACTCAGGTGTGTTAAAGTCTAGGCAGTATTATAGATTCCTGCACTTTTTTTGGAAACATCATTCATGAAGCTTAAATGTTCTAATCCACAAGAAATTTGATCTTTGCTCGTAAACGCATAATGGAGGATCATTCCGAGCAAATATCAGGGAAGTTTTTCTGTTCTAATTCTTTTATTTTCCAGTTTTTAAACCTTTAAAACAAACAACGAGGACGCTGTTTAACTTAAGTGGGGGGATGGAGAATTAGAACACTTACTTGTCCAAACTTTTTCAAAATATGCTTAAAATGCACTTAATATATCAAAATTTAAAATTTTTAGCATGTTTTTGTTTAAGTCTAAATTACATAGCCGCACACATAACATTATTTTTGCCTATAATCAAAAACTTTAGTGGGCTGGTGACTTGTAAACTTTAGAACTTGGCTTGTATACTATTCAAGACCACCATAATGAGTATTATCGATATAATTGGAGTGACTTGTCTAACTTGGTAAAATTCTAGGATTACACCCAAAAAGCCTTTATATGTTATGTGATATTAACTAACTACACCGGTTAATTAACCCCCGTATAAACCCTTTTGTTACTCTCATTTTTAGAGTAAGATACCCCTAGAAAAACCCTCAGAGCCATTCCTTTCGTTTCTTACACCTTTGTTAAAATGTTTCGTTACACCCTTACACCTTAGCCTACCCTGTAGATTGAAATCCGTGGTTAGTTACTTTAGGCAAAGTGTGTTTCCTTACATTACCTGTGTTCGCGTGCGTAATTCATTATCTTTGGTTAGGTCGGGAAATTGCACAATGCAATTGGAGTGAAAGTACATATTGTATATTTTTAGTTTATTTTTCGTGTGTTTACTACTTTCACTATTACAGTTATTTCTGAAAGTTATGAAAAGTATGGAAAAATTATCCGGAAAAATCGTGATAGAAAAAGTTGTGAAATTTTACACAATTAAAAAAAAATCGAAAAAATAGAAAAGAAAAAGAAAGAAGAAAAAGTTGGAAGTTTGTTTTAACCAACTTATGTAAAGTTTTGTAAAGTGGGAGATATCACCACTATTTGTTGTTGTATATTATATTTATGATTGAATGGGAGTTGGCCGTTACGGGAACGCCAACTAAGGTTATTCTTTGTTTAAGATTTTATTGAGTATAATTCGTGTCTACCTAAAGCGTGAGTTACATGAGTCAAAAGCGTGAGTTATTCAATGATATGAGTCTTATTCATGGGATGGTTGGGAAAGTAATTAACCACACTTAGGCTTTTAATCTATTTGTTTTGTTCATTTTTTATTTTACACCAATTTATATCCCAAATATTATCCATACCCTATATCATTCTTCATCCGAACCTTTGATTTATTGAGATTAGGGATTTGAGCAATCTTAAGTATCGTAGTCGTGGATTCGGCTATGTATTAATGATTTTGTCGCCCTTTTTGATATAATATTATTGGTGAAGATTACTTGGTCCTATCTTTAGCCTATTCGAGTTAAGGAATTGAGCAATTGCGAGTATCGTGGTCGTGGATTCGATCATGTATTTGTGATTTTGTCGCCTTTTCTGGAATATGAGATCGATAAAGATTAAAAAGGATGATCAACCCTTAACCAACTAACCCATTTTACCATTTTAGACTTGTTACTCCTTGGCTTTAGTGGGAGAGATGCGTATACTTGTCAAGCTTATGATAGAATATTCGTCACAACTAGCAACTAAACGATTTAGAATTGTTTTATATTGAAAAATTATTTTGTTTCTACTTCGTTAAGTGGTTGGTTGTGTGATTATGATAAAACGAATACGTGCTTAACTATTAAAAACTAATCCTAATACCTTTTAGGATACATTTTCATAAGATTAAATCTAAGGTTTACTTGGGGACAAGTAAAGTTCAAGTGGGGGATATTTGATGAACTCAAATAAGCACATTTTATTATCATCATTTATCCTAATTAATTAACTTGTTTTACTTTATTATGTATGAGAATCGGTGCTTTAATGTTTTTACTTTAGTGATTCTCAGGTAAAAACAGGTAAAAGGTGAAACTTGGCGATTTTGGACTAATTACAGAGCAAAATGAGTAAGATGTCAAAAGTCTACTGAAACCCAGAAGATGCGCCGTATCTAACTCAACAGATACGCCGCAATAGCATACTTAAATGAATTCGAAGACCATTGCCTGACTTTGAAGAATGCGCCGCATGGAATTCTACCATGCGCCGCATATGAAACTTTGGTCAAAGAAGAAGATCAAGCTCGTTCTACTCCAGATACGCCGCATCGCACAATTGACATACGGAGTATCACTATCAAGACTTCACCAGAAACAATCCAAGACAACTGAAGGACATGCGCCGCATAAAGATTCAAGTTACGCCACATCTAATGGCGGTGTACGAATATTCCAGAATATAATAAGCTTGGACCCTACGCGAAGTTAGGTCAATGAGCCGCATCTAATCATTACATGCGCCGCATCGAACCCTCAGACATAAACTATAAATACCCCAAGACCTAGACGAATTTTGTGTGCACCATAACCCTAAGGAGACGAATTCAGACGAACAAGCAACACAAGACACACCTCAAACGAAGATCTTAGAGCTGTAAGAAGGTCCTGCATGTATTTAATTCATTAAGTAGTTTTGTTTTATTGTAATAATAAGCTTTAATTCATCAGGATTGATGGCCGGTAGTTTGTGAGTACGCAAAATCAAATGCCCACCTTAAAATTGCTTTCCCATCAATTAAAGTTTATATGTTTGATGTCTTTGGTGAATACATATTAGTGCATTGATTACCTCTGTGTCTAGCTGAGCACTGCTTGGGCCGCCATACCCCTTCCTCGCCTATTTAATCCGATGTCTTTGGATAAGTAGGATATTCATAAGTAATCATTAAGGGTTTACTTGCCGTTATATGGAAACCAACGAGTACGGGCTTAATTATATACACTTCATATAAAACTAGCAATAAAACAAGTGACAAGCTGCTTAATTATCTGGACAGGTCTTCTTATTGTCTCTATTATCTATCTTTGTACGTGTATGCTATCGCTGATTTGTTCTCATTAGTTTTTACTGTTTAATTATATAACCTAACTGTGCCAGTCACTCAGGCTGAACCCCTTTTCGTTAGATTAGACTGTAAAGCTAAGTTAGATATTAAAATACTGATTAGGATAACTAGATAATACGTTCCACTCTTAGTGATCGACACTCTGCTTACCATTATATACAAACTGACCGGGTACACTGCTCGTTAAGTATGTGTGTGTTATTGATAAGTCGGTGTTGATATAAATAATGCATAAAAACGTTATTTATATTTTTCGATATCTCTATGTTTTGACGATCACAAAATGTAAAAACATTAAACGTAAAATTACTACGTAAACAAGCATTAAGTTAGTTTATATCATTTTATCCAACTAAATCACTTAAGGTATGAATAAACAAATGTCTAATACACTTTATGATCAAAGGGATGTTTATTTAATTATTACAAAGTTTATTACTCCCTCCGTCCCAATTTATTTGTCTACTTTTGACTTTTGAAGTCATTCTTTTATAACTTTGACCATAATTATTTTCTTTTGTGTTATATAATACTTGATGCAAAATATATAAATGGATTGGGTTTTAAATGTATTTTTATAGGGTATAATTTTTATCAAGTATTATATAATACAAATAAATAAATTTAAGGTCAAAGTTGAAAAACAAAGACTTAAAAAGTCAAAAGTGGACAAATAAATTGGGACGGAGGGAGTAAATCATATAAACATATTATATATTTTTGAAAAATACTTTTGGTAATAAAGGAAAAGGTTTAATTCATAATAAATATATGAATTCAAATTTTTAACCAAAATCAGTTAGTTTTTCACCAAATAAACTTTCCCCAGAAAAGACAAAGTTTTCTGGCCGTTTCAGGAGGGCGGCCTCCTTAATTATAAGGGGCGGCCCCCTTAATTTTAAGGGGGCCGGCCACCATTTAAGGGGGTCGGCACGCTCCTGTTGTCAGAAAACTTTGCCTATAAATACTGGTTCAATCCTGCATTTTTTCCTCACCTCTTGCACGAATATTTTCAGTCCAAATCCTTTCCAAACATCCTTCTAAATCCTTCGATCATAAGATTATAAGTCTTTGTTTCAAGTGATTCAATTCCTCATTCTCCAAAGTGCAAGAGAAGAATACTCCTTCAACAACAAGTTAAAGAAGTATTGTAGATATTACTAGTAGTTGTGTATATTGTGTATAAAGGTGTTGTGTGATTGTAATTAGGAGATCTAGTAGTGTTATTTGTGAAGTAAAGTAGTGAAGATAGAGTAGTGTTGTAAAGTACAAGTAGTGAAGTTGTGAAGTAGTTGTGGTGTGCATAAGTTGTGTAGAAGTCGTGATAAGTTGTGAAGAGTTGTGAGATTGGTTCTAGCTTGTATTAGGACTCGACATTTTGCTTGGTGTCGTTAAACGGTGTAAGAAAAGGTGTGTAAGGTTTCTCCGCCATAAGGGAGCTCGTTGACATAGTGAAGAAAACTCTTGAGTTAGGTGCTCGGGGAGTGGAGTAGGACGAAGAGGAGATTCGTAGCCGAACCACTATAAATCCTTTGTCTCACGGTGCTATACTTCTATCTCTATCTCTTTATTCATTTGTTTACGTACTTGTCATTATATACTTACGTAGACATAGTCGTTTATAATTGTGTAAGCAAGTTGAGTTCACATAAAATTAGAATCGAAGTTTTTCATAACCAAAGTTTTGTAAATTAAAAAGACGTAAAACTATTCAACCCCCCCTTCTAGTTTTCCACAATTGGTATCAAGAGCCACGTCAAACAAGATTTTTAAAATATATTGTATTTTAAAACTTGAAATCGTTCTATGGAAATGGAAAAATATTTAGAAGGGAAAATTATTTTCAAACCACCATTTCTTGAAAATGTAAGTTTTCTTGAATGGAAAAATCGATTCAAAAGTTATGTGAAATCAATAGACTATGATCTTTGGCATGTCATTCTAATTGGTGTGTTCAATCAATAAAAACTATTTTTGAAAAACAAAATAACTTGGCAAAATTTATTCTATACAAAGATCTACCAAGAGTTGAGTATAAAAGAATATTTTTTTGTCAAACGGCAAATGACATGTGGAAAAATCTTTCAAAACTTCATCAAGAAGAATGTCAAGCCAAAGAAAAACTTACACATAAGATAGCAGCAAAAGAAAGTATAGTAGACAAATATTTAGTTGAAATGAGTACAAGTGCTACTAGTTCAAATCTTTTGTATGAAGGTAATGATGCCGAAGACAACACGAGTCATGACAAGAATGAACAAGAAGACCGTGTAGAGATGGCAACCGAGAAGGAACTAAGTGACGATGACGATTCTAGTTCCAAAAGTGAAGACGAAGAATATGCAAAGGTTGTTAAAGAGTTCAAAAGACTTATTAAAAAGAGATAAAGAGCACAAGATAGAAGAAGAACAATCCGAAGGAAAAGATTTGATGATGAAGACAAAAATACTAAACAAGAATGTTTTGTCACTCAAGCATCAAATGAAATATGCCTAGGAATTAATTTGGAACCCGATGAATGGGTAAAAGATAGCGGGTGCTCAAGACATATGACGGGGAATCGCAAATTATTCTCTACATACAAAGCATACAACGGAGGTAACGTTATTTTTGGTAGTGATCATCGTGGAAAAATCATAGGCAAAGGTGCGATCTCTCAAGACTCCCTAACTATTGAAAATGTTGAACATGTAGATAACTTAAAATATAACTTGCTTAGTATAGGTCAAATATGTGACAATAAGTGTAGGGTTACCTTTACCGATAAGAATAGTGTAATTATTAAGGATGATAAACTCATAGGTAGAGGAATTAGGAAAGCCGGCGTATATGTCATGAAACTAGGAGATAAATTGGAAGATAGGATATGCCTAGCGACCTTAGACGAAAACTCTACCTTGTGGCATAGGAGATTAGGTCATGCAAACATGCAACAAAAACAATCTTTGGTGTCTAAGGAACTTGTTAGAAATTTGCCTAGTCTAAAATATAATCAACATTTTTGCGACGCTTGTAAAATAGGAAAACAAGCACATGCTAGTCATAAAGCTATAAATATAGTATCCACTACTAGATGCTTAGAACTACTTCACATGGACCTCTTCGGTCCATCCGCGGTTCGGAGCTATGGTGGCAACCACTACACCTTAGTTATAGTAGATGACTATTCACGATACTCGTGGACTAGGTTCCTAAGCGATAAAACCGAAGCCTTTGAAAAATTTGAGACATTTAGTAAAATGATACAAAATAAGTTAGGATGCCCTATAGTCTCAATTAGGATGGATCATGGTAGGGAATTTGATAACGAAGTACAATTCAGAAAATATTGTGATTTAAATGGAATATCTCACAACTTTTCCGCTCCACGTACTCCTCAATCAAATGGGGTAGTAGAAAGGAAAAATAGGTCTTTACAAGAAATGAGTAGAACCATGTTAAATGAGCAATCTATCCCACAAAATTTTTGGTGTCATGCCGTAGATACTTTGACATATATACTTAATAGGGTGTCTATTAGACGAATTCTAGGAAAAACTCCTTATGAGTTATTAAGAGGTAGAAAACCAAATATAGGCTACTTTAGGGTATTTGGAAGCAAATGTTTTATTCTTAATACAAAAGATTACCTCACTAAGTTCGACCCTAAGTCATACGGAGGAATTTTTCTAGGATATTCGCAAAATAGTAAAGCATACATAGTCTTAAATAAACACACTATGAAAGTAGAAGAATCCTTAAATGTAACATTTGATGAAACTCCTCAACCACCAAAAACCTTACCCTTAGAAGATGATGATGTGATTGAGGAAGAAGCTATTGAGGTTAGTAAAAATAAACCTTTAGGAAATGATAACGAAATAGAAACATTAGAAGAAAATGAGGTTGTAAATATTAAGGAATCTAAGTCACACCCTGATGCGTGGTTTTGCGACCTTACAACAGGTTTACCTCACAAGGGATCTTAAGAGGCTTGCAATCCCCACCAGGCAGTGTACCTGACCGATGTAGTATAGTGTAGTGGCAAGTACCGGGGGATTGATCGTTCTCTAGGGGAATAGTGTCGTTAGGATTGAAAAACTACTCTAATAGGTCTAAGGGTGAGGGAAGATTCTTTTTGTATTTCATGTTTTTAGGAAAGCAAGTAAAATTATCTCGGGTTTGAAGGAGTGGGCGGAATTAGTTGCTAGTCAAGTAACCCAAATGCCTACAAATGCAAATAAAATAAAATAACTGAAAATAAAATAGTTGTGAAAACTAATATGGAGAGAAGTGTGTTTACTTAGACTTCATTACTCCCTAACTATCTTTTACCGGTTGATTAGTGTGTTATAATTGCGTGGATGACGGGTTGCATTCCTTAATACCAGTCGTGGGGGTGTGTACGAACTTCCCCAACTCTATAAGCTCCTACTTCACTCCTATGTCGAGCCGACTAAAAGCTCCTAACATGGGATCACTAGAATTCGCTCATGCATTAAATACAACCATATAATCGTAGTACACATCCGATCATGTTTCTTAAGACGTTCAAGCAAGTTACCGTATAGGAGGTTAGCCAGTTTTCTTAAGCCTAACATCGATAAACATTCATCCAATACAATTAATAACACACCATTCAACCAATAATTAATAGTTAGGTTTCATTAGATCTAAGCAAACACAAAGAAAACCTAGCCTAGCATGTTAAACAAAAGACAAGAACAAGATAGAATCAAACAACACATAGACATATTGAATGATTAGTTGATAACTTATCTTCAATGTAACATGGAAGATCTCAAGGTGAAAAACCTTGAAAAGGCTGCTAAAATTCGTATTAGGATTCCTCTCTAAAAAGTTCCACATAATGAATGAAAATTGCGAAAATATATATAGGAAAACAGATCTGACGGTGTCACTCTTTGGCTTGTGACGCCGTCACCTCGTCGTGCTAGGGTTTCCTGACGGCCTATTGACGCCGTCCCCCTTTAAGTCCCAAAATTCCATTATGGCTTATCAAGGAAAATCTTCACATCCACCTCCGTTTGTCTAGGTTGACGGCGTCACCTCCTAGACCTTGACGCCGTCATGGTTAGTGTTCCAGTAGATTCAGAGACTTTGTCGTTTTCTTCACTTTTATGCTCCAAAAACGTCCAAAATGCTTCCTTTTCCAGATTTCTTCTCCAAAGTACCTAAAATGCAAAAGGAACGATTTAGCGTAATATTTGATCAAATAATTACGATTTAGGGCTTAAATGACCCCCCAAAAGCGGTACACTTTTCGCCTCAACAAATACCCTTACACTTGAGATTTGCTTGTCCTCAAGCAAATGCGCTTTTATTCTAATCAAAATACAAGTTAGGGGTCATTTAACACTAATATAAAAGTAATTACAACAAATAGTTGTTCCCCTTCAATCACAATAAGCACGGAGATTACATACTAGCACCACAAAAGTAGTGTTTAGATACTCACATCTCTCAGGTGTCATAAAAGTACATCTCACAAATGAAAATGAATAATATCTCTCACTACCTGTCATAGCAAATAGATTACCATAGGCTTGGGAAAGGATAAAAAACCTTCTCCACTAGGCGTAAGCACCTAAGATAAAATATCAAAGAGGGCTTTCCAAAGGGTTGTAACATGAGGTGTAGGGATATTATAAACACGGGTTTGTTGGATAAGGGATATTTTACTGGTGGCGAGTTAAAGATCTTGATTAATTACATGTACAATATGGCGTTGCTAAGCCAAGACTAGACTCGACTTAAGCTAATCAAAAACTAATAAAAATATAAAATAAACAAAGAAAGAAACGGGATGGTAGTCCGTATGTTTTTTCTACTTTTCTTTTTCTCATTTTTTTTTTTTTTTCTTGATTTTTTCGTTTTTTTTTTTTTTTTTTTGCATACCTTCTTACCCTACCATCCAAAATAATACATCAATGGGGCCTCGGTTCTCCCCTTACACTTGAACTTTTACATACTTTACAAATAACTAATCTAATGACTCGAATTAAGATAATCGAAACACTTGGAGTACTTTTAAAATATTTAGCACATATGGGGGTAATAATGATGTTCTTCCCCATTACTCCATTACACTAGTACTTTACCCATGAGTCCCAATCGACCCAAAACAATATGTACACGATATGACTCGACTTAGCAACCATGTAATCAATTAGATAATTAACTAAGGGCTTAAACAAATGTTGTCACAATAATGCACTAAAGGTGAGTGCATACAAGGTAGGCTAAGGCGATTTGGGTGTACATTTTGGTGGATTGTAAACAAATTCTTCCTTTAAGTAAAATGCTTAAAGTTAGAAACGATAAGGATAGGCTCTGGAGGGTGTACTAGG
This sequence comes from Artemisia annua, assembly GCA_014162995.1. Lineage (NCBI taxonomy): Eukaryota > Viridiplantae > Streptophyta > Magnoliopsida > Asterales > Asteraceae > Artemisia > Artemisia annua. Next base: position 18,788 of record LBNU01024863.1, on the reverse strand, counting down.
GGTATCGTGTACCAAAAATGGGTACAACGCAAGGGTGCGGGAGAATTACTTGACCAATGTAGCCAAAGTAATTATAACAAAAACACAAGTGTAAAACAATGGGTTAATCCTAATGCCTCTTATCATGTAGTAAATCTAACTACACGAATGTAGTCTCACTTGTGGCCTCGGAATGGTCCTAACGTAAGTTCTAGAATCTAAGTGCTACCGGTACTCACATCATAGCATAAATGCTTTTCCTACCAATTCTAGGGCGAACCTCACATATTTGGGGTGAAAAATTTTTTTAGTGGTACGGTTTTGTGCTAGTCATATAACTCCTATCCATGAGACGCTCATTAAGACCAAAGTATCACTCCTAAATGTTGTAAAAATTTTAAATTTGGCAGTAAAATTGCCCTAACAGGTATTTCTCTCAGTTTTATTACACACCTACCATTAAACAAACAAAAATCAAGCGTAATTGCATTCTCTAAGGAATCGTAATTCCCCCCCTTACACTTAAGATGAACATTGTCCCCAATGTTCAAATAATAAGGTGTAAAAGTAAATAAGGTAAAAGAATGAAATCAAATACTCCCCTGATTCGCTCGGTGGATAAAGTGGTAACATGGTTAGATCTTCTTCCAAGAGAATGTAGAAGCTCCAAGATTAAAGCATTGCCAAAAGCTTGATTCCACATATATCTCCTTGTCCAAAATAACCTGTTAAACCTGAGAAAACAAACACGAAAACCTGCATAACATCGGCGGGATAAATCTGTATAAGGATATAATGCTTGTGGAATAAATATTTTGCAGATTCCTGGAGTTTATAAGTTAGAGATTTAATAAAGCATTTTATGATTCCGGAAGAAAAACAAAACTTTTAAAAATTCCAGAAAACTACACCTGACGCCGTCAGGTTGGAGCCTGACGCCGTCAGAAGTGATCTGACAGATTTTTCATGTTAAGTTTCCGGAAAATTTCTGGAAAAACACAATTCTTAATTCTTGGAAATCCTGCAAAACATCATTATGACTCGATACAAGCATTTGACTCAAACAAGTACTAATATGTATGCTAATTTAATATTGTTATGATTCATGTTCCATTCATTCTAATAAACCGATTTAGATTTCCCTTACACTTATCTTTTGCAAAATACCTTTATATGTAGTTAAGACGAAGTTAAAAACAAAATAAAGCATTTTCACAATTTAGTTTGAAGCATGAATCAATAACAATAAAAATAAAACATGCATACGGAAGCAAATAAAATTAAACAAACAAACAAATAAAGCTTGGGTTGCCTCCCAAGAAGCATTTTTCTTTATTAACGAGTATTGTAGCTAGACTCAAAGTCACGGTCATCTAGTGTCACTAATGCTCACGTATCCAAGCGTGAGCCACCTAATTGTTGCCTCATCTCTCTTATAGTCATCATTCAACTTTAAACATCCGCGATAGTATCTCTTATTCTTTTCATGGGGGTACTTAAGTCCTTTTCTAATATTGTTCTCACTTAATATACCATAGGGGGAAACCTATTACATTTCTCAATAGAAAAGTCTTTGTACCTAGGGTGTGCACGGGGCATTTGATAAACAAAATCCTCATCCCCATCTGAGAATGTAATTAACCCTTCTATTAGTTTTTCATCTAAGTTGGTTAGCCTTTTGAAGGGCTTCCCAAATACAACTTGGGTTAAGTTATTATCAACAAATTCTTCTAGATTTTCCATAACCATAAAGTCAACTAGATAAACAAAGCTTCCCACAAACACATGCAATGTTTTTGTCCTAGCAACAATATTATCTCCGTTATATTCAAACTCTTTAACCATGATTTTATTGTGTTCAGCACGCGAGATTATGTTCATGGGCAAAGATGAGTTGAGGTAAGCGTCAAAGCTCCTAAATCCAATCTTACAAGGAAATTGCATGTTAAAGAGGCTGTCTTTTTCAATTTTTGTTCTAGGGTCGACATTCCTAATAGGATAAGACTCTTCCTCTCTCCTAACATCATTAGCAACCTCACCATCACCTAGGTCCTCATCGGAATCTGAATAATAAAAAGGTCCATTTTCATGGTCGGTGTCGTGGTCAGATTCATCCATCTCAGAATTGTTACAAAAATGGTGGTCGGGCGAAAGGTTGTTGTTTTCAACAATGGGAGCAAGGATGGGTAGTTGAAAGTTCCTTCGGCGAAACACACGAATAACAGGGATCAAACGATCAATATTACTCATGAAGTGGTCACAAGAGATTACAAACAAAGGCACAAAGAAAAAAGATAGACTAAAGAAAACCTAGAAAAATAAAATAAAAATCTCACTAGAAAGGAATCTAGTGAGTAGACCTAATAAAATAAAAATTCAACCTAAACAATAACTATTCCCCGGCAGCGGCGCCAAAAACTTGATGCGTAGTTTTGCGACCTTACAACAGGTTTTACCTCTCAAGCGATCTTAAGAGGCTTGCAATCCCCACCAGGCAGTGTACCTGACCGATGTATTATAGTGTAGTGGCAAGTACCGGGGGATTGATCGTTCTCTAGGGGAATAGTGTCGTTAGGATTGAAAGACTACTCTAATAAGTCTAAGGGTGAGGGAAGATTCTTTTTGTATTTTATGTTTTTAGGAAAGCAAGTAAAATTATCTCGAGTTTGAAGGAGTGGGCGGAATTAGTTGCTAGTCAACTAACCCAAATAACTACAAATGCAAATAAAATAAAATAACTAAAAATAAAATAGTTGTGAAAACTAATATGGAGAGAAGTGTGTTTACTTAGACTTCATTACTCCCAAACTATCTTTTACCGGTTGATTAGTGTGTTATAATTGCATGGATGATGGGTTTCATTCCTTAATACCAGTCGTGGGGGTGTGTACGAACTTCCCCAACTCTATAAGCTCCTACTTCACTCCTATGTCGAGCCGGCTAAAAGCTCCTATCATGGGATTACTAGAATTCGCTCATGCATTAAATACAACCATATAATCGTAGTACACATCCGATCATGTTTCCTAAGACGTTCAAGTAAGTTACCGTATAGGAGGTTAGCCAGTTTTCTTAAGCCTAACATCGATAAACATTCATCCAATACAATTAATAACACACCAGTCAACCAATAATTAATAGTTAGGTTTCATTAGATCTAAGCAAACACGAAGAAAACCTAACCTAGCATGTTAAACAAAAGACAAGAACAAGATAGAATCAAACAACACATAGACATATTGAATGATTAGTTGATAACTTATCTTCAATGTAACATGGAAGATCTCAAGGTGAAAAACCTTGAAAAGGCTGCTAAAATTCGTATTAGGATTCCTCTCTAAAAAGTTCCACATAATGAATGAAAATTGCGAAAATATATATAGGAAAACAGATCTGACGGCGTCACTCTTTGGCTTGTGACGCCGTCACCTCGTCGTGCTAGGGTTTCCTGACGGCCTATTGACGTCGTCCCCCTTTAAGTCCCAAAATTCCATTCTGGCTTATCAAGGAAAATCTTCACATCCACCTCCGTTTGTCTAGCTTGACGGCGTCACCTCCTAGACCTTGACGCCGTCATGGGTACTGTTACAGCAGATTCAGAGACTTTGTCGTTTTCTTCACTTTTATGCTCCAAAAACGTCCAAAATGCTTCCTTTTCCAGATTTCTTCTCCAAAGTACCTAAAATGACAAAAGGAACAATTTAGGGTAATATTTGATCAAATAATTACGAATTAGGGCTTAAATGACCCCCCAAAAGTTGTACACTTTTCGCCTCATTACACCCATTAGACAACATTATAGGCAACCTAAATCAAAGAACACTTAGATCACAAGCTCAAGATAAAAATAACTTCTTTTGTTTTGTGTCAACAATAGAACCTAAGAATATAAATGAAGCCTTAAAGGATGAAAGTTGGATTATGGCTATGCAAGAAGAATTAAATCAATTTAAAACAAATGATGTTTGGGAACTAGTCTCAAATCCTAGGAATGTTACCATAATAGGAACCAAATGGGTATTTAGAAATAAGTTAGACGAAAATGGAATAGTAACTTGGAATAAAGCTAGGTTAGTCGCCCAAGTTTATAATCAACAAGAAGGAATTGATTATGACGAAACCTATGCCCCTGTAGCGAGATTAGAATCCATTAGAATACTCTTAGCCTACGCCTGCGCCCTAGACTTTAAGTTATACCAAATGGATGTGAAGAGTGCATTCCTTAACGGTTTTATCAATGAGGAGGTATATGTGGCACAACCTCCAGGATTCATTGACTTCGCAAAACCTGATTATGTATACAAACTAAAGAAAGCTTTATATGGTCTTAAGCAAGCTCCAAAGGCTTAGTATGATAGACTAAAAGCATTCTTGGTTAAACATAATTACTCCATGGGAATGGTAGATAACACTCTCTTCACTAAAAGAAGTGACCCAAATATCATCATTGTTCAAATATATGTCGATGACATTATATTTGGATCGACTTGTCAAGAAATGTGTGATGAATTTGCCAAAATCATGCATGATGAGTTTGAGATGAGTATGATGGGTGAACTAAACTTCTTTCTAGGATTACAAATAAAACAATTAGAAGATGGAATATTTTTTAATCAATCTAAGTATATTAAGGAAATGCTTAAGAAATTTGGACTAGAAGACTCTAAGTCACTTAAGACACCCATGTCTACGGAAGTCAAACTCACAAGAGATGAAGAAGGTGAGTCCGTAGATAATGTTAAGTATAGAGGAATGATAGGTAGTTTTCTATACTTAACGGCAAGTAGACCCGATATCATGTTTAGTGTTTGCCTTTGTGCCCGCTTTCAAAAGGATCCCAAAACCTCTCACCTAGAATCGGTTAAGCGTATCTTCCGATACATTAAAGGCACTATACACTTAGGATTATGGTATCCTAAGGGATCCGGCATAGAAACCATTGTCTATGCGGATTCAGATCATGCGGGAGACTACGTGGATCGAAGGAGCACTAGCGGTATTTGCACGTTTATGGGATGTTTCCTAACATCTTGGTTCTCCAAGAAGCAAACCGCTCTTGCTATTTCTACCACCGAAGCCGAATATGTAAGCGCCAGAAAGGCATGTCAACAAGTACTATGGATGAAACAAGCTCTCGTAGAATATAGCATTAGGTTAGAAAATATCCCTATTATGTGCGATTACAAAGGAGCTATAGATTTAAGTAAGAATCCCGTTCAACACTCTAGGACTAAACATATAGAAATACGTCATCACTTCCTTAGGGACAATGTTCAAAAGGGAAACATAACAATAGAAAAGGTAGCTTCGGAAGATAACATTGCCGACATATTTACTAAGCCCATTAAGCGTGAATTATTTAACCACTTACGTTTAGGATTAGGAATGATGGAACAAATTGATTGAATTTTCTTGAAGGATCAAAACTTTCTGAAATTTTCAAAATTCTTGACACTTTTAAGTGTCAGATGGGCGGACCCCTTAAAGTTATATGGGCGGCCCCCTTAAAATTAAGGGGACCGGGCTCACTTTAAGGGGGCCGGCCACCTGATGGTTAAAGTTTTCTTTGCTTTCTTTCTTTCTTCTCAAATCTGAGTCTAGGATTCTATTTTGCACAAAATCAGGAATTGAGATATTTGGTTTGCATAATTATACTTTCTAGGAAAACCTCAATTCATTTCAAAATCATTCTCACGATTAGGAAACCTCATTGTTGAATAATGATAAAAACGTTTTTCTAAAATCATGCATAATAGTCTCACTCTCGTATCTATAAGTATATAATCCAATGTATACTTATATATGACATTTAGAAGAGAGCAAAGTTAATTCAAGGAGACTAAAGATTGTTTCTTAGGATAATTTGTTTTCATAAGATTCGAAGCAATCTTTACTCCACATTTGTTTCATATAGGCACACACTAGAACAAAATCAAGAACTTCATTGTCACATTTGTTCCATCACTAGTTTGCCACTAATAGGTGCCTTCACTTTAAGTTAGTTGCTTTAAGTAAAATTAATTGCTTAATTGATTTATTGGCTTAATATGCATGCTTAATTGTGATTATATGTTAATGTAACACCCCCAAAAATGGGTCGCACCGGAAGACAATGTCGCTGGGGTGCTACTACATTGGTACTACAACACAGAGTAAAGAGAACGGATTTACTGTATCCGTTTAAATGACATTTCATAATCAAAAGTATCTTGTTTTACATCTTTCAAATTAAATGCGGAAATGAGGCCCATAAAATAAAGTAAGCGGTCCCAATAAATATCAGAGTAGTGTATGACCATGCCATGCCATTTACCAAGTGCCTCCAAAGATAGATTATCGCCTTAAGAACCTGAAAATACATGCTAAAGGTCAGCATAAAGCTGGTGAGTTCATAGGTTTAAGTAAACAACATGTTTTGTATGGACTACAAGATTTCAACGACCAATGTATTCCATGTATAGAAAGAGTTACTGTGTCATTAAGCTCATGACACCGAAGCCTTAAGATTTCTGGTTTGAGCATCCGTTTGACGTACCAGTCAAGTNGGAAGATGATGTCGCTAGGGTGCTACTACAATGGTACTATAACACAGGGTAAAGAGAACGGATTTACTTTATCCGTTTAAATGAAATTTCATAATCGAAAGTATTTTGTTTTACATCTTTCAAATTAAATGCGGAAATGAGGCCCATAAAAGAAAGTAAGCGGTCCCAATAAATATCAGAGTAGTGTATGACCATGCCATGCCATTTACCAAGTGCCTCCAAAGATAGATTATCGCCTTAAGAACCTGAAAATACATGCTAAAGGTCAGCATAAAGCTGGTGAGTTCATAGGTTTAAGTAAACAACATGTTTTGTATGGACCATAAGATTTCAACGACCAATGTATTCCATGTATAGAAAGAGTTACTGTTGCATTAAGCTCATGACACCGAAGCCTTAAGATTTCTGGTTTGAGCATCCGTTTGACGTACCAGTCAAGTGGGGAAACCACCCGGACACCCAAAGTTTCTGGTAGATGCCCACCTAGACACCCAAGGTTCCTCAAATGATTATGCGTCCGTTTGACGTACCAGTCAAGTGGGGAAACCACCCGGACGGGGAGTTCAATCCCAATAGATCTATTCACAACATTCGCGCTTAACGGTTCATAACATAGGCAATCCGTAGTAGTGTAGTGTACTTGTGTCCATAAGAAAATAATCAAGTGTGTAACAGGTACTACATCATGTATTTGAGTAACAAATCAAGTATGTCAGTCAATAGTAATGTTTGAGAAAACGAATCACGTTTCAAGTAAAACAAGTATTGAGTTTAAGTAAAACGAGCATGTATTCTCCCCAAAACAGCTATAAAACAGTAAAAGTAGGGGCCATGAACTCACCTGGAACAATCGATATGATAACAAAAGGAAAGCGCACGAAAATCGAGGTACGGACGCTCTAACCGCAACCTAAATGATTCATATGTCTTAGGTTTGAAAACAAGGTCGTGCACGCAAGTTCATACACTATGTTATCACTTGTACATGTTTGTTGTAATATTTATCGTCAAAAATGTAGTTGCGTCAATGTGTTCTTTTATTAAGAAAATCACCCTTATTAGAAAACGTAACTTGTTAATCTCATGATTAAACTATGGCCGTCTTGTTAATAAGTATTTTGAAAACCTCTAACGCGCCTAACAAGTATACATAATGTTCTACCATTTTTGTTTACGTCATTTTAGCCAAAATACACCCTAAAGTGTCCAAAATCCACTTTAAATATGTTTCATCAGCTTTTCTAATAGCCAAATAATAAGCTGTCAAATATATATGTCGACGTAACTTCTTTTAGGCCATAACTTTCTCATCGTAGCTCCGTTTCTTTAGTTATATATATCCCCGGGTTCGTGTTTAAGTATACTAACATGTTTTTAGTGTCTCGGCTAGTCTAGTTAACTTTTAACGTCAGATTTTACCTCTTGAAATACTCTAACAGCAACTATATTTGTTTCAGAAAATTATTTTTCGACATCCAACTTAAAACTAACGTATCTTCTTCATTATAAGTCCATTTTAACCCGTTCAAGCGGCTACATTTTTGTATTTGAGTCTATTTTATAAATTTCTAGACCAATCTTACTCCTAACCTACTGATGTTTCTGTGTAAGTCGAAATAGGACAGCTTCTCGTCAAAAGTGTCAAAGATGTGTTTTTCTAGTTTTCTAGTCACCCAAAACCGCTTAACAACAACTCCCAAACTAATCCTAGTTCTTCCACAGATTTTTGTCAAGATTAACAATTTATTAGCGTGTTCATGAAAATATGTTTAAGGCTTAGTTATTAATTATAAGTTCATTATATTTGTAAAAACATTGCAAACATGTACTAAGGGTGATACACATATGTGTATGCAAGTATGAAACTAAGTTATGAAATTATCACTAAGTAAATTGTGTAGAGATTGTAAATATAGTGTAGTGACTTACTTGAAGTGATTAAAGTGATGAGAAGATGAAATCACAAGTTTATCCAATAACCAAGACTCCTAAACTCTTGCTACTAATTAATATAGCCAAGTAGAGCACTTTAACTATGAAAAATTCAATTCTCCCTTTTGCCTTTCTTCCTTGTGATCGTATGGTGTGAGAGTGTGAGTGAGTGATTGGTATTTTTCTTGTAAGTAAAGGTATATGTGTTGTGTTATACTTTAAGTTACATATATATATATATAAGAAGTGGTCAAATGGTAAAAGATATTTCCTAGCTTGGTCTTTGGTCTTGGCCGAATATTGAGGAAAAGGAGGGGGACAAGTTTCTAGTCAAGCACACCAAATTTTAGTCCATGTCTCATGTGTTACTTTCTTGTAGTACTTAGTCAAAATGCATTAATTTATATATTAGTAAAAATAAATAAAAGAGGCGGCACTTATATAGAATAACAAAGTGTAATGTGAATTTTGTGTAAAAATGTACTTCAAATATTTATTGGGTGTTATAAATATGTATTGGGTATTGGTTTAGTAGTTAACGTTAAATACGTATAATTGAGTGGGCTTATTAAAAGGATTATAAATGTGTACGAAAATAAGTTTTGGCACTTTTGTAGTAATTTAGAGAATGTAAAAATGTGTTAAAAATAATTCTTGGGAGTGTCGAGTACATTGTTCATTTAAATTGCGAAAAGCGTTTATAACTTAATAAACGTAAGTAAATGAAAGGGATTGTCTTAGAGATTAAGATTTTTGAACCGGAGTAGAAGCAAGGTATTGTGATGTTGTAGACTAAATATAGTCTAAAATCATAGTGTACAAGAGGGTTATTCTAGTTTTACATTTAATTAAATAAGGGTTATATAAAAAGTGTTCTTGTAAAATTTCAAAGTAATAAATTAGAGTTTGGAAATAAATGTTGACGTGGAAAATTACGGGTTGTTACAGTCTGCCACCCTTAAAGGAACCTCGTCCCGAGGTTCAGTTTGTGTTAAATTTTGAGGTGATGTTGATGAAATGGTTTAGATGCTTGCGACGAATTTGGTCTTCGCGTTTCCAAATGAACTTAGGATATCTTTGAGAATTCCAGCGAAACTTAATGATAGGCATTCGAATTTATTGTCTTGGAACGTGGTATGAAATGGGGCTAGCTTTTCAAGACAAGGTTGAGTTAAAGGTAGTAAAATAGAGAGTGCAATGGACGAGGCTTATCGTATTGCAGCGATAAAAGATAAAACATTCATTAGATATAAATTCGTAATAGTACATGAAACTTATACGATAGTACTTAATGTGAAACACAGAGGAAATAGAACCCTAGAGAGTTTAGGCTTCGGTATTCTTGTTCCTCAGCTCTAGGCAGTCCTTCCTGAAGTGTCCTATGTTTCCACATTCGAAGCAGCTCCCCGGGATCCTCTGATTGGCGAGATTCCTACAGTCCTTGGTCTGGTGACCACGCTTCTTGCACAACCCACATGGTTCGCTGCAATGACCTAGGTGATGGAGATTGCATGTATTGCAGTAGGGTAAATTCCCAGCATATCTTTTCTTAGTGGGTGGTCCTGTAGCATAGGCTTTAACCACTTCTTGTCCTTTGTTTGGCTGTTGAGCATGATTCTTTTCCTGGTTGTCCTCCAGATTCCTTTTGTTGTTGTTTTTACTATTGTGGTCGTTATTGTCGGCATCCATAATAGCCTTAGCCCGCACCATTTGGTCCATCAGTTGGTGTGACATTCTAATTATCTCATCGAGAGTGTTCGGCTTGGAGGAGGTGACATTCCCCTGGATACTGGGTGGAAGTCCCCAGATGTACCTTTCAATTCTCTTGCGTGTAGTAGAAACCATCTCAGGACAGAGAGTTGACAGTTCATGATATCGCTTAGTATAAGATGCAATGTCAATTCCTTTCACAGCCAAGTTCCAAAATTCAATTTCCATCTTCTGAACCTCATTTCTCGGACAGTATTCGGCTATCACCTTGTCCTTGAAATCAGCCCAAGGTATTTCTAAAGCAGCATCAAGCCCCACTGATTGAGCATAAGCATTCCACCAAGTCAAGGCACCATCCAGTAATGTTCCTGTCGCATACGTGACCTTACAATTCTCTGCACACTTACACATGCGGAAGACTGACTCTAGCTTCTCTAACCATCTAACCAAGCCGACAGCCCCTTCAGTGCCACTGAAATGCTGAGGCTGGCATTTCATAAATTCCCTGTAAGTACAACCACGAGCCACGGGTTCAACCCTGGTTGCCGTTCCACTGGCTTCCCCGCGGTTACCACTGTTGCGGTGGCTCTCGTATTCAGCTATAGCAGCAGCAACTTGTGCAGTGACTCGTTGAGCAACAAGTCGATCGATGGCAGCTGCACTCATGCTTTGTTTCCTTGGTGGCATTTTCTTCAAAACAAGAAAAGAAGAGTGAGACGTAATAAAGATGTTCCCTAAAAGTAGGTGCTCAAAGATGGCACGTCATGTGATGAAAGCTTGAGGTCGTATTATGACTAGTTGGTGTACTTCTGGGCGGTGGTTTACGAGGTGATGTAGATGTAGTACGGGACGAGTGTTTAAACTAGTCTTCAGAATTGGTAAGGTAATCGGGGAATTGGCAGACTGTAGCGGGTTTTAACGTCACGTAAAGTGATATTACCTATGATTGTGAAAATCTTCAAAGACCATTTGTATTAGTCACGATATCTCGGAAGGTTTAGAGGACCTTCAAAAATACGAGTGTCCATTTAATAGAAAAGTAATGTGACGAGAAAGTATTGTGATGCTAATGTGTTGGGTGTATATGTGAATGTTCATGCAACGATTGTATATACACAGAAATTTTGTAACCCTTAGAAATCCGGTAGAGAATCAATCTGGACATAATTTTATTATAACTACTCCCAGTATTATAAAATTCACCTCTGAGTCAGACATAGGTGATCAGACTATGTCCCACTGTCCCTGGTCGAATATAGGTGATCAGTCTATATTCCACCGAGGTTCAATGAATTTTGAAATACTCAGCTCAGTTATACTAATAATATGTCCCTCACATTTAGAAGCCGTTTTGAAAGACTAAGGCGAGTGACCAAACTCGAGGTCGAATGATGAGATTACGTAAGGAAAAGGCGTAACGCTATGACATGTGCGATACGTAAGCATAATCATATGGAAGATAATTATTGCAATCAATGAAAATAAGTGGGTATAATTTATCCAATAATGAGACACACATCTCATCAAATATGTCAGCAAACAAATCACAAGTGAGGCATCAGCTTGGCAGGCAGGCACGTGGCGGTCATAGGGTTAAGTTTTTGTAAAAGTAGTTATAGTCCAGGTTTTAAATATACCCAGTTCTCTACAACCAAGGCTCTGATACCAATCTGTAACACCCCCAAAAATGNAGCCGTAATGCTATGACATGTGCGATACGTAAGCATAATCATATGGAAGATAATTATGGCAATCAATGAAAATAAGTGGGTATAATTTATCCAATAATGAGACACACATCTCATCAAATATGCCAGCAAACAATTCACAAGTGAGGCATCAGCTTGGCAGGCAGGCACGTGGCGGTCATAGGGTTAAGTTTTTGTAAAAGTAGTTATAGTCCAGGTTTTAAATATACCCAGTTCTCTACAACCAAGGCTCTGATACCAATCTGTAACACCCCCAAAAATGGGTCGCAGCAGAAGACAATGTCGCTGGGGTGCTACTACATTGGTACCACAACACAGAGTAAAGAGAACGGATTTACCGTATCCGTTTAAATGACATTTCATAATCAAAAGTATCTTGTTTTACATCTTTCAAATTAAATGCGGAAATGAGGCCCATAAAATAAAGTAAGCGGTCCCAATAAATATCAGAGTAGTGTATGACCATGCCATGCCATTTACCAAGTGCCTCCAAAGATAGATTATCGCCTTAAGAACCTGAAAATACATGCTAAAGGTCAGCATAAAGCTGGTGAGTTCATAGGTTTAAGTAAACAACATGTTTTGTATGGACCACAAGATTTCAACGACCAATGTATTCCATGTATAGAAAGAGTTACTGTTGCATTAAGCTCATGACACCGAAGCCTTAAGATTTCTGGTTTGAGCATCCGTTTGACGTACCAGTCAAGTGGGGAAACCACCCGGACACCCAAAGTTTCTGGTAGATGTCCACCTAGGACACCCAAGGTTCCTCAAATGATTATGCGTCCGTTTGACGTACCAGTCAAGTGGGGAAACCACCCGGA
>LBNU01024861.1:44980-60558 GCA_014162995.1 Artemisia annua | reverse complement strand
TAAATGATCGAAAAATATTTACCAGTTACCCTCTAGTCACATAAATACACAAATGTGTGACATATATCTTCCGAAATGGTCACATAAGTCGGATAGAGTGTGGCTGTTTATTTTATTTTCATACATTTAGTCACGTAAATATGTTACAGTGTGACCGTTTGTAATCGACCATGTGTGACGAAAGGCCATTTTTGTACTAGTGTTAAGTCACTTCAATTATGAGTTCAAACCCCGTAAATTAGTCGGTCAAAATGTAAGAACATTTGATTACCCAAAAAGTTAAATTAGTTTGTCTATAAAACAAAATCTGTCATATAATAAGAGAATTCCACAAATTGAAAAAATAACCTAACAATTTTGATGAGGTGTAATTTTATACGTTTCTTTAGGGGTAATTTAGCTTTTAAACTCATATACTTTTGATCATTTATTGTCCTAATTTGTTTCTTTTTGAGTTTTAGGTACTTGGGAGAGTAACAATGGAATTGTACAAGTTTTGGGCTCGATTATACGAAGAACAAAGAAAAACGACAAATTCAGCAACGTGACCGACATCTCAGACGTGATCACCAATTCTGTCCGAAAAATGCAATTTCAAAATTTTTGTGACTGCTCAGAGTCTGGAGATGGCCAACCCTAACGGCATCAGAAGTGCAAAGTGACGCCGTCACGACCAAAATGTAACACATATAGCGGTTGAGAAACGATACCCTAATTGGACGGAGAGCCGACAACGTCACAAGCTCAACGTGATGGCGTCACGATCTGTTTTCTATATATACAAACGCATATTGTTCATTATTGTGTGTGAAACTTTGGAGGAGCTCTTGTGTCCGAACCCTAGTTGACTTGTATCAGTTTTTAGGCCCTTTTAACCATTGAAGACCTTATTATTTAAATTTTTAACTTAAATTAATATGAATTTAAAATTTAAAATTATTATTTAAATTATTATTAATTTAAATTATTATTTAAATAATAATAATAATAATAATAATAATAATAATATGGTTAGGTAAGTAAACAGAGGCCATGAAAGCTCTCCACCTTGGCGCGCGAAGTCCCCATGTTTGTGTTGGTATGGTGGTGCAGACCAGCTAACTCAAATGTGTCCTTTTATTATTACAATCTCTGTAACACTGCCACACGCGCGGGCTAAAGTGTGCATTCATGAGTCAAACAGAACACACAGCCGACAACGGAGACCCTCCCCATTACCATACACAAATTACAATGGTTACAAGGAAGACTAAAAAAGCTACAAAATAAAAAGAGCTATCATAATCGAACCTAAGCCCAAGTACAATATACTTAAGCCAACATCAAAAACTTCTAATCATCTCTTAAGTCCAGCCAGTCAATCTACATCAGGGTTAATGTCTCGGGTGAAGTCTTCTAAGCCCAAAATAAGATCTCTCATCCATAAACCCAGCTTCCTACTAAACCTGCCGCATGAGAAAAGAAATGCGGCTGAGCGTACAAAGCTCAGTGAACAGATATATAGATATAGCAAAACAAAAACAGAGAAATGATACGAAGGGAATACAATAAATAAAGTCAAGAGCATCATAAGAAGTACAAAGTAAAGGAGTAGGATAAAAGGGCAAGGTATAAGGTGAGTGTAGGTGTCAGTAATTTACCCCAGGCCAAACAAATATCCAAACAAAACATGTATTCAGAAGGGAGTCCTTGGAATACCAAATGTAGTAAGAGGGGTGTCCTCAAATGGGTGGAGTAGCTAGCTCCCAAAGTGTGAGGAGCTGCATGCACGCATGCCCAGTCACCAAACAAATATATATGTAGTCCAATCCATGTCGTCATCATAATGGCTGTAGCCCAAACAAATATCCAACAAAGAAAACTAGGATGCATCCAGGTTTATGAATTATTTTTGTTTCGGCATAATTAAAAGGAAAGAAAAAAAATAAAAACGAGGCATGAACAAATTAGGGTTAGGGTTTTTGATAAATGGTTTGATGAAACTAATGATGTTTAAGGTTTGTATTATGATTGTGAAATTATTGGGAATTAGGGTTATGATTTGTGGAATTATAATTAAATCGAATGGATTATTAAAATTAGAAGGGGGTGTTTTGTAATTTTGTAAACTGAAGGGTTATGTTGGAAACATCATCTAGACCAAGTTGGATTTCATAAAAATTGGTATAACGGTAAAATGTGTTAATTTTGTAATTAAAAGGATTAAAAATGGAATCATATATAATTATTAATTAGAATTGTATTTTATTTAAAATAGAGGGACCATTTTTGTAAATTCTGAAAACTCAGTGTCTAATATGTAAATAATTATATTGAGGGGCTAAGGGTGTCAATTTGATAATTAAATGGACTTGTACGTAATTTTGATAATTAAAAGGTTTAAATTGTAAATATGATAACTAGATGGACTAAAAATGTAAATATGGGATATTATGCATGTTTTGACCTGAAATAAACATGAGGGGCTGTTTATGTCATTTTTATATAGTTGTGGTGCTTGTGATAATGATATTAGTTAATGGTTTAAATATGGAAAATGGACTAATTAAAGGATTAATTTGTAACTATTGAAACTAAAGAGTTTAAAGTGTAATTTTGGCATTCTTGGCATTATGTGAATCGTATATATGTTTGTATAAGTGTATATTTTCACTTTTGACCCTTAGTTTGTTTATTTGACATATTTAAACTCTAATTATGATATTAATTTAACCGAAACCCTAATCTTGGAAAACGTGTATAAAATGAAATCGTTAACGTATCTAATCCTGGAAACTTATTAAAATGATAAAACTAATAATATTGATTATGACTATAATTGGAAAATTGCTAAATTGGGAATTCTGCTAATTATGGAAACCTGCTATTTTTGGAAAGTACTATTTATGGAAACTTCTAAAAGTAGAAACCTTCTCAATAAGGAAACTTACTAAAAATAGAAATCTTTCTAAAATGCTCAACCTACTTAAAGTGGAGACTTACTAAATATGGAAAGTTACCTTAAATAGAAAGTTGCTACATATGGAAGGCTGCTAAATATGGAAGGATACTAAAAATAGAAGGATAACTAAAAGAGGTAACTTAATAAATTTGAACGCTTTGTAATTCGTTATCCATTTTCTTCTAGGTCCGGTGAAGCGGGAGTGATCTTTCCCCTTTTGTTTGATCTTGGTTTTTGTTTCGGCGAAGGTACAGATATTCCGTACTCTTTCAGTAAGAGTGCACACTTCCTCTCTCTTGACTTTGTCTTTGATTTGTTATCGTATTATGATTCCGTTTGATCTTGATTACGGTCCTTAGTGCTTGGCTCTATGATTGATGTGTTTCACCGGTACTTGCGATCCCATTGTTATTCGTTTGAACTCTTATGATTCGTTCGATAACCTTTTGTGACCTTAACCTTTGTGAGACTTTGGATACTCTTTGGGATACTGTAATGGGAGGTAAAACCCTTGTGAGACTTTGAATATTCTTTTGGGATAATATAACGGGAGGTGAAATTTATTTTCTTAATTATGATATGGAAACATTTAAAGGAGAAACTATTTTATAACGGCACTTTTAATATGATTTAAGATCACTTATCTATGGGATTTTTATAAATTCATAAAGACCACTTTTAAAGAACATTTTATGAAAATCTTTATTAAAGAATCATTTTTATAAATGTCATCTTTTGGAAGATCTTTTCTAAATGAACCTTTGTTATAAAACTTTTTAAATGGGATTGTACTACGAACCTTATTACACAAGTGATGGGAACCTGCTAAATTGAACTTTTGTTTTAAACTCTCATTATGACCCTTTGATTATGAACTATGGGACTTTGGAACTTGGAATAGTGAACCTTGTGGATTGGGAACCTTGGCTTTGACCTCTCCATTTTGACCCGTTGGTATTACATCTTTGATTGATCCTTTGATATAGATCCTTTGACATTGATCCTTTGATATAGACCCTTTGATATTGATCCTTTGATATTGAACCTTTGATACTGAACCTTTGATATTGAACCTTTGACACAGAACTTTTGATACTGAACCTTTGATATTGAACCTTTGACATTGAACCTTTGACTATGACTTGGCACTTATACTTTGATATTGAACCTTGACTACTTGACCCTTCAGTATTTTACCCAGGTATTACTTGTTGTGGAGTAGCCAGAACCATAGCATTGATGCACCAATGTTATGTACTCTAGTGGGGTTGGAGAGATGTCCCCCACCGTCCCTGATTTGATTATCTACTGCTACTATGATTATGATTTGTTGAAGGGGCATATGGATGCATCCTAGTTTTCTTTGTTGGATATTTGTTTGGGCTACGGCCATTATGATGACGACATGGATTGGACTACATATATATTTGTTTGGTGACTGGGCATGCGTATATGCAGCCCCTCACACTTTGGGAGCTAGCTACTCCACCCATTTGAGGACACCCCTCTTACTACATTTGGTATTCCGAGGACTCCCCTCCGAATACATGTTTTGTTTGGATATTTGTTTGGCCTGGGGTAAATTACTGACACCTACACTTACCTTATACCTTGCCCTTTTATCCTACTCCTTTACTTTGTACTTCTTATGATGCTCTTGACTTTATTTATTGTATTCCCTTCGTATCATTTCTCTGTTTTTGTTTTGCTATATCTATATATCTGTGCACNTGGATATTTGTTTGGCCTGGGGTAAATTACTGACACCTACACTCACCTTATACCTTGCCCTTTTATCCTACTCCTTTACTTTGTACTTCTTATGATGCTCTTGACTTTATTTATTGTATTCCCTTCGTATCATTTCTCTGTTTTTGTTTTGCTATATCTATATATCTGTGCACTGAGCTTTGTAAGCTCAGCCGCATTTCTTTTCTCATGCGGCAGGTTTAGTAGGAAGCTGGGTTTATGGATGAGAGATCTTATTTTGGGCTTAGAAGACTTCACCCTGATTAGATACTGGCTGGACTTAGAGATGATTAGAAGTTTTTGATGTTGGGCTTAGTATATTGTACTTGGGCTTAGTTCATTATTGTTACTCTTTTGTATTTTGTACTTTGTTTAGTCTTCCTTGTAACCCTTGTATATTTTGTATGGTAATGTATCTCCGTTTCGCTTGTGTTCTGATTTGACTCCATAATGTCACACTTTAGCCCTTCTCGGGTTGGGGTGTTACAATCTCCGTCCAATATGATTGGTGTAGAGTTTAGTTAGTGAGATTTCTTAAAACTTTATGCATAATGGAAGTGGACATTTATTATGGGACAGAGGGAGTATTATTTTTTGTTTGTGAATGTGTGTGGGGTATGTTTCTATAAAGTGAAATATTTTTATGTGCTTGGTTAGGTGGTGATCACTACAATTTTAAAGATGATGATAAGATGGTGTGTTGAAAAGGTGATGTAATACTGAGGTGGAGGTGATGGTCGGGTGACCATTACACCCAACTTAACTGTTTCTTTTAAGATAGATAGTCCAATCCATATCTTTTAAGGGTGCATTTGGTATTGGTATATGGGAATGGGGTTAGGGGTTTATACTGATTAATGGTGTTTGGTTGGTGGTCCAATAACGAAATAGGTATATCATAGTCATAGACTCATTACCCACCAATTTGGTGTCTATGAAATACATTTCGTGGGCCCCTCTCTTTTCCACTACAAAATTCAAATATCTATACACTTTTTCATACCATATTTCGTCATCCAAACATAAACAATGGTAATGATAAACTTAATTATATCCACTGTCATTTTACCTCATACCAAATCCGATACCCATTGTGATTCCTAGCAATAAACCAAACGGCCCTTAAGTTTGAACCACTATGAATATATTGAATATATGACAGCCGTAAATATATATACTTATAGTTTACCTTCGTTTCTGATGTACTTTGAATGCATTACATTACGCAAAAATTCTACTATACTTCATGAATCGTGCTGATTATGTTTTATTCTATACGTTTGCAGATATGTTCACTATAGAATTTGTGATCTTTGTTACCGTAAACTAGTTTGCTTCAATTGATTATCAGACCTCTCATTTTCCAACCACAAATCTATTTGAATTATTATATCTCTCGTTATGTATCACATGGCAATATGGCACAATGTGGCCACAATTCCCAACCACAAATCTATTTGAATTATTATGTCTCGTTATGTATCACATGGCAATAGGGCACAATGGGGCCGGTTTAAGAGAAGTGATAAATGATTTTTGTTTTGAATATCTCATTTGAAATTTTGGCTACAAAATTTTGTGGAAGAACATATTTTTGTATCCAATGAAAAATAGTTCACCAATAAATCTTCATCATTTAACCATACGATAGATAAATATATTGCAATACCAAAAAGTTAATAACTCCACATGAAGAAAATAAAATTAAATAAGAAACTGCAATTACAATGCAAACAAACATACAAACTCCAAAGAATAAAAAGTAGAAAATATAAAAATAATTAACGAGGACATACAAGTCTTTTGACAAACTAAAAAGTCTTACTCGGGCAACGCCTCATGGCCAGTACGGGCTACGAAAACGAGCTCATAAATAGCTCCAGCAAAACCAGCTCCAATAAATGAGCCAGCTCAGTAAATCTAGTAGCTGTTCCATGTCCAGCTAATCACAGCAGGCCCAAAAGCCACAGCTAGGTTCATTGATCCACCTGTAAATCCACCACCAGCTAGAATGTTGGCACCTACAATGAAACCAATTGCCAAAGGGGCAATTGTGCCAATGACACCCTTTTTAGGGTCTACTGCGGTCGCGTAAACTATGTAGACTAGACCGAATGTCATCACAATCTCGAACATGAAAGCGTTCCAGACTGATACCCCTTGGTCAATGCAAATCCAGTTGTGGTATGTATTTTTTAAGTGAAGCATTAGTTTTCCAAACAATTTGGTGATCGTCAAGGGAAGGGATAAGGATGACACGTGGTGTATTATCCTTGGATGAACCGGGTCTATTGAGGGATCCATGTATGGTTGTAGCACTACCTCTTTATGAATGAGATAGTTGCACGTGTTGTTTGTTGTAATGACCCTAGCTTAGTTCGCCAGGTGTGTTGTTTGCGTAGGAATGTTTGCCAGATAGGATTTATCCAAGCGTAGCCTGGGAAAGCGTTTCCCAGGCCTGTTGCCGAATCTTTAGCCTTGGTGAGCTTGTTGTTGGGCCGATATAGAGCGTATGGGTTTTAGCCAGTTGGGCTGAGGCTCCCATAAGCTATCAAGTCCCCCACTCTATTAGTGTATTTTAGTGTATTCAGGGAAATGCGGTGATGGACTCATGTTATTGTGATGAGTTATCCTGGAACTCCTTTAATATGTCTTCCCAGGCTTGGGCAGTCTTATGTTTTTGCTCTTCCTGGGAACGCGAATATCATAGTCATTGATTTGCGTCGATTGAGTGTCTAGAGAATATCTTCATTTCCAAGACGAATGTACTTTAAATGCATGTACAACCTTTTTTATGCGAATATTTGTAAGGAGTTGTTGCATAGATTGAGTAGTTATAAGGTTTGCTTACCCCAGGCCTGCTTCGCTTTAAATGTTCAAGTGGCCTGGGGTTCTGTTTCAGCCGTAATCAATCTCTATCCTAGTCTTCTCAAGTTTTTCCTGATTGGAGACTTGAAATATTTCTCGATTTGTGTTGTTGGCTGTCAGTTAGCCATTTTTATGCTTAGTGTTTGACATTTAAAAGGACATTGCATTTTTGTGTGAAGTTCACGCGTTCAATGTGGTTTGACTCCACAAGGATTTGGACACATGTCCATTATGCCCCCATTTATATCCTCAGCTTCATCACCAGTTCCCGTTCCTCCCTTAACATCTGAACATACTCCTCGATGTCCTCTTCCAGCGCATTCTTGTCCTTAAGAAGGCCAGGAATGATCTCAATAGCTCGTTGGCACATCGGGGGATCTATCCACCCGAATGTCCCACAGTCCGAACCCTAAATCATCCAGACAACAACACAATAAGTCACATTTAATGTAAATAACTCCCTCTAATTTAGTATAATGAGTCTTACCGCGTTGGGGCAACAGAAGAACCTTCTTCCTGGAATTCTGTCAGTCCAGGATGTTTTGGTGATATCAACATTACCGCATCCGCAAAGCACAATTGTTATCATCTTAAGTGTGTGTGAGAGTGTGTAGATGGTAGTGGGTGTGCAATAATGGTCAAAGTTACGTGTAATATAAGAATGAAAACTTGGTTGCAAAAAATGTCCCTCAACACAAAGGTAAGTGTGCAAGTGAGGGGTCATGTGGATTTTTGTGGCGGGAAAAGTGAAATGATGAAATACCCTCACGTGGAACGCACGTGAGGACTCACTAACGGGATTTTATAACGATCGTTAGCCAAAATCGCGAATTTGCAACAACAGTACCACTTGAGGGACATTCTTCGCAAAAAGTCCAAAGATCAAGTACACAACTCGCACAGTTTTTTTTTAGGGACATTTTTCGCAAAAATGGCAAACCACAGAGACATAATTTGTAGTTTAGTGCAATAAAAAGAGAATTTACTAGAGTAATATTTTATTTGAATGGTTGAAAATTATAGTGGTCCAACTTTTATTAAACTGTATGATTTTTATCTTCTGATAATAATTTTGAAACGGAGAGAGTAGAATGAGTGTTTTTTGGACTCTTGCAATTTGAAAAGTTAAATACATAATTGAGGTACTTCTAAAGATATTTACATGAAAATATATTTTTTGGGTAAAAGGGTTAATTCACCCTGGCAAAATTCATTACACCAAAAAGCATTGAAGTACAAAGGATGAAGGTGACTTCCCTCATCTCAGTCCCTTAGGACACTTACAGACTCTCATATAAGAATGACACGCCATTCTTATAACTTACAATAAAATGAACCTACAAACAATGACACTAGTACCTAAAATTAACAATACTACTCAAGAAAATACTTGAGCCTTCTATATCACTCTTTGTGGTCCATTTTAACTTCCATGAAGAATCCATGTATATCCAAGCATTCTTCAACATAACATAGGGATTTGTACCCTAACTTCCATAATTTACATGAAAATATATATATATATATATATATATATATATATATATATATATATATATATATATACAATAATTAATACGAGTAATGAGAAAACCTTGCAACTGAAAAATGGTCAACATTTTAAAAGAACTTAATTAAGCTCATCCTCGTGTTAAGGCGAGCCTACCTTTTGTCATTGTCGTCTACCTCTCCCAACACTAATTTCATCCATCTTTTCACCGACTCGCCGATGATATCTTGATTTTTGTTCAAATCCGAAACCCACTTGAGGAAAGCTTATTCGAAGCTGTTCTTGAATGCCCTTCTCGATTCCATACCAAAAGTATGACCCGATTGAAAACCATGCCCACTTAAACTGGAAAGAAAGCCTCTGTGTACTCAGTAAGAACCTGACACATACGGGTGCAAAGGAGCATGAAACAAAGACGTAGTTTTCCAACAAAATGATCTAACATGCATTGCTTATATGAAAAAACAAAAGCAAATTATCATATGCTGAAGGTAGAATTTAGTAACCAAATTGATTTGTATGTCTCGATGGAGTAATTTTAATGTGTATCGTAAGAGAAGTAAATAAACACGTAACCTCAAAATATAAAGCGGTACTTATTTGTTGGAATATATAGATTTATACCCACAAAAATTAATCGATGAATTAAAAGAAAACGTTAGTCAAAAAATAATACAGCAGTTATTAATTTTTGTAGTTGAGATTTTACTATTTTAGAGATAGGGAAAAAGAGTATTATGTAATTATTTTTCAAAGTACTACATTTATGTATTTAAGTTTTTAAATTGCAAGTGTCTAACAAAAAACTCCACCTAACTAAAAATTTGGCAAGTTAGTTTGTAAATTGCAAGTGTCTAACAAAAAAACTCCGCCTAACTAAAAATTTGGCAAGTTGGGCAATCAAATATCCTTTTTGTTTCTTTTTGTCCCCATTGAACGTGTGGTTCTACATACTAAAAGCATCTTCTCAATAAAGTGGTTTCTAGCTTTTACTCGTACCAAATTTTCTTCAATCTATATCTACTTGACAACTTCATATCCTCCATCCATGATCAAGACTCTTCTCTTCCACCAAATCAAACAAAAATCAAAACTTTTCAGCATGGCTAATAACAATAACCATATTGTTATGTTCCCATACATGGCGCAAGGCCATATAATCCCATTCTTAGCACTATCCCACCAACTTGAACAAAAAGGCTACAAAATAACCATCATCAACACACCACTAAACATCGCCAAGCTTCGCGGCACGCTACCCTCTTCATCTACTATTCGCCTCCTCGAAATCCCATTCGACCCCACGAACCACAACCTCCCTCCACACACCGAAAACACAGACTCTCTCCCTCCACACAAGACAATAGACCTCCTTATAGCCTCCACATCACTCAAACCACACTTTAAAAACACCCTTAACAACCTAGTACTATACGAAACGAAACCACTTTGTGTCATAGCAGACTTTTTCTTCGGGTGGGCAGCTGATGTCTCCCATGAATTCGGAATCTTCCATGTTATCTTTAGTGGGTCTGGTGCTTTTGGGTTAGCTTGCTACTATTCTTCATGGATGAATCTACCTCATAAAAACTCGGTTTCTGGTGAGTTTTCATTTCCAGATTTTGAAGAAGCTGGAAAGCTTCAAATGTCACAGTTAACTCCTAGCTTAATGTCTGCAACGGGCAATGACCCGTGGTCCAATTTTCAAAAAAATAACATGCCTTTATGGGCAAATTGTGATGGTTTTTTATTTAATAGTGTCGAAAATCTTGATCAAATTGGTTTGTCTTACTTTAGAAGAAAATTTAAGCGACCTGTTTGGGCGGTCGGGCCAATTAGCTTATCTGTAGACAAAGGGATCAAATCAGTCGAAAACAAATTTATACAATTTCTTGACTCTAAGCCAAAATCCTCTGTTTTGTACATATCATTCGGGTCACAAAACACGATTTCTACATCACAAATGATGCAACTAGCTCTTGCATTAGATAAAAGTAATGTAAATTTTATTTGGGTAGTNGTACTCAGTAAGAACCTGACACATACGGGTGCAAAGGAGCATGAAACAAAGACGTAGTTTTCCAACAAAATGATCTAACATGCATTGCTTATATGAAAAAACAAAAGCAAATTATCATATGCTGAAGGTAGAATTTAGTAACCAAATTGATTTGTATGTATCGATGGAGTAATTTTAATGTGAATCGTAAGAGAAGTAAATAAACACGTAACCTCAAAATATAAAGCGATACTTATTTGTTGGAATATATAGATTTATACCCACAAAATTTATCGATGAATTAAAAGAAAACGTTAGTCAAAAAATAATACAACAGTTATTAATTTTAGTAGTTGAGATTTTACTATTTTAGAGATAGGGAAAAAGACTATTATGTAATTATTTTTCAAAGTACTACATTTATGTATTTAAGTTTTAAATTTGCAAGTGTCTAACAAAAAAACTCCACCTAACTACGGAGTAAAAATTTGGCAAGTTGGGCAATCAAATATCCTTTTTGTTTCTTTTTGTCCCCATTGAACGTGTGGTTCTACATACTCAAAGCATCTTCTCAATAAAGTGGTTTCTAGCTTTTACTCGTACCAAATTTTCTTCAATCTATATCTACTTGACAACTTCATATCCATCCATAATCAACACTCTTCTCTTCCACCAAATCAAGCAAAAATCAAAACTTTTCAGCATGGCTAATAACAATAACCATATTGTTATGTTCCCATACATGGCGCAAGGCCATATAATCCCATTCTTAGCACTATCCCACCAACTTGAACAAAAAGGCTACAAAATAACCATCGTCAACACACCACTAAACATCGCCAAGCTTCGCGGCACGCTACCCTCTTCATCTACTATTCGCCTCCTCGAAATCCCATTCGACCCCACGAACCACAACCTCCCTCCACACACCGAAAACACAGACTCTCTCCCTCCACACAAGACAATAGACCTCCTTATAGCCTCCACATCACTCAAACCACACTTTAAAAACACCCTTAACAACCTAGTACTATACGAAACGAAACCACTTTGTGTCATAGCAGACTTTTTCTTCGGGTGGGCAGCTGATGTCTCCCATGAATTCGGAATTTTCCATGTTATCTTTAGTGGGTCTGGTGCTTTTGGGTTAGCTTGCTACTATTCTTCATGGATGAATCTACCTCATAAAAACTCGGTTTCTGGTGAGTTTTCTTTTCCAGATTTTGAAGAAGCTGGAAAGCTTCAAATGTCACAGTTAACTCCTAGCTTAATGTCTGCAACGGGCGATGACCCGTGGTCCAATTTTCAAAAAAATAACATGCCTTTATGGGCAAATTGTGATGGTTTTTTATTTAATAGTGTCGAAAATCTTGATCAAATTGGTTTGTCTTACTTTAGAAGAAAATTTAAGCGACCTGTTTGGGCGGTCGGGCCAATTAGCTTATCTGTAGACAAAGGGATCAAATCAGTCGAAAACAAATTTATACAATTTCTTGACTCTAAGCCAAAATCCTCTGTTTTGTACATATCATTCGGGTCACAAAACACGATTTCTACATCACAAATGATGCAACTAGCTCTTGCATTAGATAAAAGTAATGTAAATTTTATTTGGGTAGTTAGGCCTCCTATTGAATTCGACATAAACGCCGAATTCAAAACAGAGGAATGGTTACCCAAAAACTTCAAGAAAAAAGTAGAGGATGAAAACAGAGGACTTATAGTAGAAAAATGGGCCCCACAAGTGGATATACTATCCCATAAGTCCGTTGGAGGGTTTATGAGTCATTGTGGTTGGAATTCAATATTGGAATCACTTATTTGTGCCGTGCCATTGCTCGGATGGCCAATGGCGGGCGAGCAATTCTATAACGCGATTATGATGGTCGAGTTTGTGGGAGTGTGTGTTGAGGTTGCTAGAGGTGTTAGTTTTGAGGTTGTTGGTGAGGATTTGAGAGTGAAGATTGAAGATGTGATGAGTGAAAATGGTAAAGGGAAAATGTTGAGAATGAAAGCTAGTGTAGTTAAGAAGATGATTGAAGAAGCGATTCGCGATGATGACGGTTTTAAAGGGACTTCTGTTGAAGCTGTGGAAGAGTTTCTCAAAGCTCCATTGTTGATGAAGAATATGGAGAATAAGAACATTGATTTGTAAGATGATTAATCAATTGTTTTATGTGATTTTTGGATTGTATTTTGAAATAATAATTTTTATTATTTCTTAGTTGTTTTAGAAGTGCAATTTCTAGTGAGACATCCTCTAGGTTGGTGAGAACTCACATACTATTAGACCAAAAGCATTGGGTATTTTGAAATAAAAAATATTTGTTCGTATGTAATCATATAATCAATTTTTTACGTAATAATTCTTTTTCGTGTGTGGCCGAAATAGAGATTATGAATTTGCAAAGAGGTCACAAACACCCCATTTGCCGAGCTTTAAAGGTAGTATTTTATTTATTTATTTTTATTTTTATATATATATTTTTTTCTCTTTCCTTCAAGACAAAGACCTGGAGACCTTTTTAACACATTTGTATCTAGTTACTAGCCAAAAGACTCGTGAAATTCACGGGTTTTTTAAGAGTAATAACAAAAAATATAATGTTTATATATTACGTAATAAGCTGAAGAATTAAACAAATATTAAAACGATAACCTAAATTTGTATACAAACATATATTTGTTTGTGTTGTGATGAACCTATCGTTGTGAAAATGCAAACGCGTGATGATGAGCTCGTTGATAGTGTTGGAGCATATTTCTGTCGGGTAGATCTTGACGGCTCTCACGTGCCTTCCGTCTTTGTCCCGAGCTTGAAAGTATACTACAAATATAAAAGAACCCGTTAGATGGGGTCCCGAGGCTGAAGCCCCGGGGACCACCCTTCGACGGTCAAGTCAGTACCTCGTATGTAGAGGATTTATTATCATAATGTATATGAGTTTTTGTAGTGTGTTGTATGAGATATGTGAGATGAAAGGAGAGATATGTTGTAGAGTGGTGAAGTAAAGTGTAGAGAGAGAGAGAGAGATTGAACCTGGAATATGAAGGAGAGATGCTGGCTATTTATAGCCAAACCATTGTAAAGTACCTGTTGGATAATAGGCTGTTCGGATAATAACCTGTTCATGTCTCAGGAAGTAACACGTCGATCTACACCTAGTCTAGGTGCTAGGTGTCTTCAGAGGATGAAAACAGAGGACTTATAGTAGAAAAATGGGCCCCACAAGTGGATATACTATCCCATAAGTCCGTTGGAGGGTTTATGAGTCATTGTGGTTGGAATTCAATATTGGAATCACTTATTTGTGCCGTGCCATTGCTCGGATGGCCAATGGCGGGCGAGCAATTCTATAACGCGATTATGATGGTCGAGTTTGTGGGAGTGTGTGTTGAGGTTGCTAGAGGTGTTAGTTTTGAGGTTGTTGGTGAGGATTTGAGAGTGATGATTGAAGATGTGATGAGTGAAAATGGTAAAGGGAAAATGTTGAGAATGAAAGCTAGTGAAGTTAAGAAGATGATTGAAGAAGCGATTCGCGATGATGACGGTTTTAAAGGGACTTCTGTTGAAGCTGTGGAAGATTTTCTCAAAGCTCCATTGTTGATGAAGAATATTGAGAATAAGAACATTGATTTGGAAGATGATTAATCAATTGTTTTATGTGATGTTTCGGATTGTATTTTGAAATAATAATTTTTAGAGTAAACTACACCGTTCGTCCTTATGGTTTGCGTTGACCGCAGCCGTTGGTCCTTTGAACAAAAAAATTGCACCACTCGGCCTTAAGTCAGAAATGTTATGCACCGTTTGTCCCTCCATCCAACTGGGCCCACTAAATCCCACTAACGCTCGTTATCTAAGATTTATATAAGGGTATATTCGTCATTTCCCAATAATCTTATCAACACTATTCTTATAAAAAATCTATAACTTAAATTTAATTTTTAGGATACCATTATGCTTGATTTTTGCTTGTTTAAGAGTAGTGTGTAATAAAACCAAAAGAAACACTTGTTAGAGTAATTTTAGAGCAAATTTAAAATTTTTTTACATTAATTAGGAGTGAAACTTTAGTCCTAATAAGCGTCTCATGGATAGGAGAATTTATGACTAGCACAAAAAACCGTACCACCAAAAATTTTCTACCCAAATATGTGAGGTTCACCCCTAGAATTGGTAGGAAGAGAAGCACTCAATTTTAGTGCCCATGTGTGTACCGGTAATACTTAGATTCTAGAACTTGCGTTAGTGACCATTCCGAGTCCACAAGTGAGACTACATTCGTGTAGATTAGGATTAACTACATGATAAGAGGCATTAGGATAACCCTTGTTTTAAACCTGTATTATAATTACATTGGCTACATTGGTCAAGTAATTCTCCCACACCTTTGCGATGTACCCATCTTTGGTACACGATACCCCTAGTACACCCCTCAGAGCCTATCGCTTTCGTTTCTAACTTTAAGCATCATACTTAAAGGAAGAATTTGTTTACAATCCACCCC
>LBNU01024861.1:31114-43985 GCA_014162995.1 Artemisia annua | reverse complement strand
ATATATATATATATATATATATATATATATATATATATATATATATATATATATATATATATATATATATATATATATATATATATATATATACATACAATAATTAATACGAGTAATGAGAAAACCTTGCAACTGAAAAATGGTCAACATTTTAGAAGAACTTAAAAAAGTGAAGAATTGAAGGGAAATTGATGAAGAGTTGGAATTGAAGGGAAAAAGTGCAGAATTAAAAGATGTGTTTGGTAGCGAGAAAAGAAATATGAGAAATGGAATTGGATTGAATTTTCTTGTTAGGTAGAGAGATAAAAAAGTGGTGAATTGAAGGGAAATTAATGAAGAGTTGGAGAGAAATGGTAGTGTAATTTGGTTAACCTCTATTTCCATCATTTTGGTGGAGAATTTAGAGAAATGAGTTCTTTTATTTTTATTATTATTATTATTATTGTTATTATTATTATTATTTTGTAATTTTTATATTTTTTTATTCTAATCGCTTCAAATTATAATTTTTTAAAGCGTGTACTTTGTTAAAAAAAATTATAAAAAAAATTTAAAAATAATATATTTTTTATAGAATTGGTTTAGAAAAAATAAAAAAAATTTAAA
This sequence comes from Artemisia annua, assembly GCA_014162995.1. NCBI lineage: Eukaryota > Viridiplantae > Streptophyta > Magnoliopsida > Asterales > Asteraceae > Artemisia > Artemisia annua. Next base: position 43,379 of record LBNU01024861.1, on the reverse strand, counting down.
TAATTTTATAAAAAATAAATCTAAAAAAAATAAAACAAAAATAAATAATTTTTTTAAAAAATAAGTTTTTTTTTAAATAAAATTTTTAAAAAGATAAAATTAAAAAAAGTAATTAAAAAAAATTATAAATATATTTTTTAGAATTGTTATTTAGAAAAATAAATTCTTTAAAAAATATTAACAATCAAATACATATGAGTCTCATATGATAAAATGTTATTTAATTAATTTTTTTTTCGGGTCAAGTCTCTGTTGTTACCAAACATTAGAATTGAACAAAATTCTCTACTGATTTCTATTCTCTGAATTTCTATTCTCTACTTAATTTCATTTCTTTGAAATTCTCTCTACCAAACGTGCCCTTTAAGCTCATCCTCGTGTTAAGGCGAGCCTACCTTTGTCATTGTCGTCTACCTCTCCCAACACTACTTTCATCTATCTTTTCACCGACTCGCCGATGATATATTGATTTTTGTTCAAAACCGAAACCCACTTGAGGAAAGCTTATTCGAAGCTGTTCTTCAATGCCCTTCTCGATTCCATACCAAAAGTATGACCCGATTGAAAACCATGCCCACTTAAACTGGAAAAAAAGCCTCTGCGTACTCAGTAAGAACCTGACACATACGGGTGCAAAGGAGCATGAAACAAAGACGTAGTTTTCCAACAAAATGATCTAACATGCATTGCTTATATGAAAAAACAAAAGCAAATTATCATATGCTGAAGGTAGAATTTAGTAACCAAATTGATTTGTATGTATCGATGGAGTAATTTTAATGTGAATCGTAAGAGAAGTAAATAAACACGTAACCTCAAAATATAAAGCGATACTTATTTGTTGGAATATATAGATTTATACCCACAAAATTTATCGATGAATTAAAAGAAAACGTTAGTCAAAAAATAATACAACAGTTATTAATTTTAGTAGTTGAGATTTTACTATTTTAGAGATAGGGAAAAAGACTATTATGTAATTATTTTTCAAAGTACTACATTTATGTATTTAAGTTTTAAATTTGCAAGTGTCTAACAAAAAAACTCCACCTAACTACGGAGTAAAAATTTGGCAAGTTGGGCAATCAAATATCCTTTTTGTTTCTTTTTGTCCCCATTGAACGTGTGGTTCTACATACTCAAAGCATCTTCTCAATAAAGTGGTTTCTAGCTTTTACTCGTACCAAATTTTCTTCAATCTATATCTACTTGACAACTTCATATCCATCCATAATCAACACTCTTCTCTTCCACCAAATCAAGCAAAAATCAAAACTTTTCAGCATGGCTAATAACAATAACCATATTGTTATGTTCCCATACATGGCGCAAGGCCATATAATCCCATTCTTAGCACTATCCCACCAACTTGAACAAAAAGGCTACAAAATAACCATCGTCAACACACCACTAAACATCGCCAAGCTTCGCGGCACGCTACCCTCTTCATCTACTATTCGCCTCCTCGAAATCCCATTCGACCCCACGAACCACAACCTCCCTCCACACACCGAAAACACAGACTCTCTCCCTCCACACAAGACAATAGACCTCCTTATAGCCTCCACATCACTCAAACCACACTTTAAAAACACCCTTAACAACCTAGTACTATACGAAACGAAACCACTTTGTGTCATAGCAGACTTTTTCTTCGGGTGGGCAGCTGATGTCTCCCATGAATTCGGAATTTTCCATGTTATCTTTAGTGGGTCTGGTGCTTTTGGGTTAGCTTGCTACTATTCTTCATGGATGAATCTACCTCATAAAAACTCGGTTTTTGGTGAGTTTTCTTTTCCAGATTTTGAAGAAGCTGGAAAGCTTCAAATGTCACAGTTAACTCCTAGCTTAATGTCTGCAACGGGCGATGACCCGTGGTCCAATTTTCAAAAAAATAACATGCCTTTATGGGCAAATTGTGATGGTTTTTTATTTAATAGTGTCGAAAATCTTGATCAAATTGGTTTGTCTTACTTTAGAAGAAAATTTAAGCGACCTGTTTGGGCGGTCGGGCCAATTAGCTTATCTGTAGACAAAGGGATCAAATCAGTCGAAAACAAATTTATACAATTTCTTGACTCTAAGCCAAAATCCTCTGTTTTGTACATATCATTCGGGTCACAAAACACGATTTCTACATCACAAATGATGCAACTAGCTCTTGCATTAGATAAAAGTAATGTAAATTTTATTTGGGTAGTTAGGCCTCCTATTGAATTCGACATAAACGCCGAATTCAAAACAGAGGAATGGTTACCCAAAAACTTCAAGAAAAAAGCAGAGGATGAAAACAGAGGACTTATAGTAGAAAAATGGGCCCCACAAGTGGATATACTATCCCATAAGTCCGTTGGAGGGTTTATGAGTCATTGTGGTTGGAATTCAATATTGGAATCACTTATTTGTGCCGTGCCATTGCTCGGATGGCCAATGGCGGGCGAGCAATTCTATAACGCGATTATGATGGTCGAGTTTGTGGGAGTGTGTGTTGAGGTTGCTAGAGGTGTTAGTTTTGAGGTTGTTGGTGAGGATTTGAGAGTGAAGATTGAAGATGTGATGAGTGAAAATGGTAAAGGGAAAATGATGAGAATGAAAGCTAGTGTAGTTAAGAAGATGATTGAAGAAGCGATTCACGATGATGATGGTTTTAAAGGGACTTCTGTTGAAGCTATGGAAGATTTTCTCAAAGCTCCATTGTTGATGAAGAAAATGGAGAATAAGAACATTGATTTGTAAGATGATTAAAATGTTTTATGTGATGTTTCGGATTGTTTTAAACTATGTGTTCGCGAGTAATCAGATAATCAGTTTTTTTACGTAATAATTCTTTTCCGTGCGTGGCCGAGATAGCGATTATGAATTTGCAAAGAGATCCCAAACACACCAATTGTTGAGCTTTAAGGTAGNGGGAAGAAGAAAGGTATGTTATTAATTTTATTTATGAAGATTTGAAGGTTCTGTGATAAAAAAAGGTATATGAATATAAATCAAGAAGATTTGAAGGTTTTTAGTTTTTGAGATTTTGAAATGGGTTTAAGGATTTTTAGTTTTTGAAGTTTTAGTTAATGGATCTACCTAAAGACAAAAAGAAAAAAAGATGATGAAGATACAAATGATGAAAAAGAAAGAAACGTAGTTGGATTGATGGTTGATTTTGATTGATGAAAATGAAGATAAAAGACAAAAGAAGAAGAAATAAAAGAAGGTAAATATATTGGTGGTAGGTGATGATGATTTAAAGATAATAAATAAATAAATAAGATGAAGTCAAAAGAAGGAGGTGCAAAAGACCAAAACACCCTCACGTGGGGATCACGTGTTACCACATAACAAAAGTTAGTTAACGTCGTTAGACTGAAGGATAAATGGTGCATAACGTTTCTGACTTAAGGCCGAGTGGTGCAATTTTTTTGGTCAAACGACCAACGGTTGCGGTCAACGCAAACCACAAGGACGAACGGTGTAGTTTACTCTAATTTTTATTATTTTTTAATTGTTTTAGAAGTGCAATTTCCAGTGAGGCTTGAACTCACAACCTCTAGGTTGGTGAGAACTCACATACTATTAGACCAAAAGCATCGGGTATATTGAAATAAAAAATATTTGTTCGCATGTAATCATATAATCAATTTTTTACGTAATAATTCTTTTTCGTGTGTGGCCGAGATAGAGATTATGAATTTGCAAAGAGGTCACAAACACCCCATTTGCCGACCTTTAAAGGTAGTATTTTATTTATTTATTTTTATTTTTATATATATATATATTTTTCTCTTTCCTTCAAGATAAAGATCTGGAGACCTTTTTAACACATTTGTATCTAGTTACTAGCCAAAAGACTCGTGAAATTCACGGGTTTTTTAAGAGTAATAACAAAAAATATAATGTTATATATTACGTAATAAGCTAAAGAATTAAACAAATATTAAAAAGATAACCTAAATTTGTATACAAACATATATTTGTTTATGTTGTGAAAATGCAAACGCGTGATGATGAGCTCGTTGATAGTGTTGAAGCATATTTCTGTCTGGTAGATCTTGATGGCTCTCACGTGTCTTGCGTCTTTGTCCTGAGCTTGAAAATATACTACAAACATAAAAGAACCCGTTAGAAGGGGTCCCGAGGCCGAAGTCCCGGGGACCACCCTTCGACGTATGTAGAGGATTTGTATATGAGTTGTTGTAGTGTATTGTATGAGATATGTGAGATGAAGGAGAGATATGTTGTAGAGTGGTGAATAAAGTGTAGAGAGAGAGAGAGATTGAACCTGGAATATGAAGGAGAGATGCTGGCTATTTATAGCCAAACCATTGTAAAGTACCTGCTGGATAATAGGCTGTTTGGATAAAACCTGTTCATGTCTCAGGAAGTAACACACCGATCTACACCTAGTCTAGGTGCTAGGTGTCTGGTCACGTGGGAGACACAATCCCGTAATATCCGGGTTAGGCGGCGTAATCCGGTTCTTGCATCGGACTGCAGGGTAAAAGGATGTACATGTATGAAAAGGAGTCTATACCTTTACGGTCCTTCGGCACATGCCCCTCGGACAAGAGTAGCATCCGCCTTCCGGTAATTCCCTTCGGGTTGACGTAGACTCTTCGGTCCGACATGTGTCGTCCGGGCACATACATCAACATGTCCCCCAGTATTGTAGTATCGGTTGAAGACCGATGGTGCAATACTTAAATAATATCTTTATGCCTTTCGGCACACGTCGTCCGGGCACATACATCAACATGTCCCCCCAGTATTGTAGTATCGGTTGAAGACCGATGGTGCAATACTTAAATAATATCTTTATGCCTTTCAGCACATTTCGTTCGGACAAGTTTTGTATCCACCTCCGACGCATGTCCTTATGGCCTTTCAGCCATTGTCCGTCAATACAGGTGTATCGTCTTTCCTCCGGCGCGTGTCCTTCGAACACATACATTANGTATACAAACATATATTTGTTTATGTTGTGAAAATGCAAACGCGTGATGATGAGCTCGTTGATAGTGTTGAAGCATATTTCTGTCTGGTAGATCTTGATGGCTCTCACGTGTCTTGCGTCTTTGTCCTGAGCTTGAAAATATACTACAAACATAAAAGAACCCGTTAGAAGGGGTCCCGAGGCCGAAGTCCCGGGGACCACCCTTCGACGTATGTAGAGGATTTGTATATGAGTTGTTGTAGTGTATTGTATGAGATATGTGAGATGAAGGAGAGATATGTTGTAGAGTGGTGAATAAAGTGTAGAGAGAGAGAGAGATTGAACCTGGAATATGAAGGAGAGATGCTGGCTATTTATAGCCAAACCATTGTAAAGTACCTGCTGGATAATAGGCTGTTTGGATAAAACCTGTTCATGTCTCAGGAAGTAACACACCGATCTACACCTAGTCTAGGTGCTAGGTGTCTGGTCACGTGGGAGACACAATCCCGTAATATTCGGGTTAGGCGGCGTAATCCGGTTCTTGCATCGGACTGCAGGGTAAAAGGATGTACATGTATGAAAAGGAGTCTATACCTTTACGGTCCTTCGACACATGCCCCTCGGACAAGAGTAGCATCCGCCTTCTGGTAATTCCCTTCGGACTGACGGAGACTCTTCGGTCGTACACGTGTCGTCCAGGCACATACATCAACATGTCCCCCAGTATTGTAGTATTGGTTGAAGACCGATGGTGCAATACTTAAATAATATCTTTATGCCTTTCGGCACATGTCGTCTGGGCACATACATCAACATGTCCCCCCAGTATTGTAGTATCGGTTGAAGACGATGGTGCAATACTTAAATAATATCTTTATGCCTTTCAGCACATGTCGTTCGGACAAGTTTTGTATCCACCTCCGACGCTTGTCCTTATGGCCTTTCAGCCATTGCCCGTCAATATAGGTGTATCGTCTTTCCTCCGACGCGTATCATTCGGACACATACATTAACATGTCCCCCCAGTATTGCATTATTAGTAAAAAGACTGATGATGTAATACTTAAAGAGTACCTTTATGGCCTTTCGGCATATCATTCGGACAAGCCTTTCTTCCAGTGAGCATTTTAGAGTGGTTTGCCAAGTGGCCTATAAGCCAGTGCTTCATAAGGCGAGTTGGGTCTATTAGACCATATATGTCATCATGTCCCCCCAGTATAGTATTGTTGACATAGTCAATGATGCTATACTTAATCTTTATCTTTGATATATATACATTTTCATAATTCTTGTCGAACGGCTGTGGAACACCAGCTAGTTGCATTGTTGGCCGGAGGCCAAAAGTCATTCATGTCTTTTCCATCATCCTTTTGTTTTCTAGCTCCAGAGGTACAAGTTATATGTTTGATTTAAGTTTTGATCATAAACGTACAACAAACGCTTTTTTTTATTACCTTTGCTATTTACATAGCTTCGGAAGTACAAGCTTATATGTTTGAGACGCTTACTTTTAAGATCAGTTTTTGTTAGACTTCTTCTGGATAATAATTTATCTAGCTGAAACACAGACATCTGGAGTAGATATCGACACACAGGCCGCTTTTAGTTTGTCTACGGAGTATATTGCCGTTCGGTGAATAGCACCTGAATTTTTGGAGTGTTTTTGCACTATCCGTCCAATGTATTGTATCGGGGTACGGAGTGTTTTTGCACGATCCGTCCCATATATTGTGTCGGGTCACGGAGTGTTTTTGCACGATCCGTTTAAAAATTTGTATGGAGTGTTTCTGCATGATCCGTTTATAAGATTATAAATTGGACGGAGTGTTTCTGCACGTATCCGTTTATAAGATTAGACGGAGTGTTTATGCACGATCCGTTTAATAAAATTGGACGGAGTGTTTCTACACGATCCGTTTATTAGATTGGACGGAGTGTTTCTGCACGATCCGTTTATAAAATTGTACGGAGTGTTGCTGCACGATCCGTTCCATATTCTTGTAATTGTTATGCATGTGGAACCTCATACAGTTATTCCTGCATAATAAGACATGAAAGCTCTTTGCATTTTCTTGTTAGATATGACAAATAAAATATTTTCATGTATCAATAGAAAGATTGGGTTAAGACTCAACCGTAACATAACCGATGGGGGGTATCATACCACTATTATCCTCCCCAATTTCAACGGTGCTAATGTTTATTAGTATCGTCGAGCGCCTTTATTGACCACGCTTTGATTTTCATGAAATCATCACCTTATGCTTGTCAGTCCTGCGGAATAAAACTTGAAAGCTTATTGCTTTCTTTAGTTAGATATGACAAATATGATATCACCTACATCAATACAAAGCCGGGTCACAAACAACTGTGACATGATGGAGGTATCACGCTACTCTACTCCCCCAGTTCGGGGGTACTAAATCTTTTTAGTATCGTTGAACTAAAATACCACAATATGCTATATCACATAGTCGACCCATAATAACCGAGGGTTTCAGGGATGTTAAATATAAAACATATAGTGTTTTATGATATCTGACGGTCGGGTGCCAACTATCGCAAGTTATGTCACAATATTGCAAGACTTTGATCAATTATTGTTTTCCTAATATTTTAAGTCCTTGCCGTAAGTTAGCCGACGGTTATGTTCCGTAATATGCTATCGGGTGTTTTAATTTTCCTTCCATTTTTCAAGACGCTCACACGATTTTTGGTAACCGAAAGACAAAAACTTTCAGAGATGAAATGCGATGTTTTTAGCAAAGTTTTTAGGTGTATATGCTCGTTTATCATGTGATAAAAGAAGTAATATAATCTTTTTATTTTCGTAAGATTGGGCCGTACCAAAAGGGGTTCGAACAACATTTATTCTTTATTAGTATTATTATTTTTTGGGTTAAAAAAGGGGTTCGAAATATTAACGCTTGAGGCATGATATGATATAATAATAGAAGTTGTCATTTGTACAAGCCGTAGACGGAGGTTTATTTTGTTCAAAAAAAATGTGGTCCGGAGGTCACATGTAGAAAAGAATTGTCAATCCGTTTAATGCTATTTTCCAAGGTGTCTGGAGATAGACAAATCTAGTGATCGGAGGATCGAGGTAAAAAGCTCAAAATGCCCATTGCACATTATTTTCCTTAGTACGTAAATAAGCGAGTTTAAGAGAGTATGAATGGCGACAAGAATGGTGTAAAATAAAAGTCTGCATCTTCCTCTATATTTTTCAATTCCAAATGTAAAATTTTTGCTAGTTTTTAGCAATAAGTAAAGTTTTTTTAATACGATGGATATCTTCCACGAGTAAAGTGTTCATCTCTTTCCAAGAAAGACACATTGTATCTTTGGACTTTTAAAAGGCAGGTGGCTCTTGTGTGCTTTTCTTTTTTTAACTTCTAGACAAAAGTTAAAAAAGGACACTTGACCACATAAATATTCGAACATACGGCTGACCGAGGCAGTGTATTCGAACAAGATAGTATATTCGAACAATCTTGACCAAAGGAGATTATACCGGACTGTCTATACTTGGCATCCATTCCGGACGTCAACCCCAACGGCCATGCCAAACGTCCGTACCGGACTGAAAATGTTACCCATCATTCTTATCTCGTGGTAAATTGAATAACGGGTCTCACGAATGGCGCCAAAAATGTTGAAGCATATTTCTGTCGGGTAGATCTTAACGGCTCTCACGTGCCTTCCGTCTTTGTCCCGAGCTTGAAAGTATACTACAAACATAAAAGAACCCGTTAGAAGGGGGAGGCCGAAGCCTCGGGAACCACCCTCCGATGGTCAAGTCAGTACCTCGTATTTAGAGGATTTATTATCATAATGTATATGAGTTGTTGTAGTGTGTTGTATGAGATATATGAGATGAAAGAAGAGATATGTTGTAGAGTGGTGAAGTAAAGTGTAGAGTGAGTGAGATTGAACCCGGAATATGAAGGAGAGATGCTGGCTATTTATAGCCAAACCAACGTAAAGTACCTGATGGATAATAGGCTGTTCGGATTATAACTTGTTCATGTCTCGGGAAGTAACACGCCGATCTACATCTAGTCTAGGTGCTAGGTGTCTGGTCGCGTAGGAGACACAATCCCGTAATATCCGGATTAGGCGGCTTAATCCGGTTCTTGCATCGGACTGCACGGTAAAAGGATGTACCTGTATGAAAAGGAGTGTATACCTTTATGGTCCTTCGGCACATGCCCCTTGGACAAGAGTAGCATATGCCTTCCGGTAATTCCCTTCGGATAGACGGAGACTCTTCGGTCCGACACGTGTCGTCCGGGCACATATATACATCAACATATAGCTTGTCTTAACATGAAGATCTTGTGCACAATTAGAATATCTTTATTTGATTTCGAGAACAAAGATTGATCTTAAATAATAGTTCATTTGTATTAAAGTTGATAATCTTTAATCTTTTATATAATAAAAGAATTACATCATTTCGGAGTGTTTTTGCAAAACCTTTCTCATTGAAAAAATAATTGGACCAGTACAAGAGCTCGATTTTGCCACGTACGCAAAATCAAGCGACGTGATTGGTTAATAAAAAGTCAAAATTGAATTGATTTTGGTCAAACTTTAATAAATTTGGTGGAGAAATTTGGTTGAGAAAAAAACACATAAAAATATTTGTGTCAAATTTGTGAAAACAAAAACTTAAAAAAAAAAAAGAAGTAATTAATAAAACTTTAGTGGTTGAATTTTACATAAATTACATAGAGTTAAGTGTAAAATTACAAGTTTTCCTATTTATTAATAACTTTAGCAAACTAACAAATAACCTCTTACACTTTATACCCCATATACTTTATAAGATGAACTTTGTTTAAAATTACATGAGTATTAATATTATTTCAGACTTTTATCTATTAAAATTACAAAAGGAATCATGTTATTTTATTTTAAAAGTTTACTTTATGCGTACACGGGCTTGAATGTAAAATACGGCTAAACTATTGTTAACGGGAATATGAATATCAAATGTAAGCACGAATTACTGTAATATACTAAAAAAACATGTCTCTCAGGACCCTTTTGTGGGACCCTCTTTTAAATAGCGTCCTAAAATGCATTTTATAAAACCATTTAACTTTTTAGTTCTATTATATTGGCTAATAATAGGACCCTTAATTAGTGGATCCTAATAAACTTATTTATAAGACACATTTTTAGTAAAGTCTTATTAACATGGAACATAATACGACACTTGATATAAAAGTCCTTTCACATTAAGTTTATAGGACTCTTATTTCTAATGGTTTTATTAAAATAAAACTTTATACGACACTTAATATGTGAGTCCTATTACATGCATCTTAGACGACGCTTATACATTGGTGGTTTTATTATGATTAAAAATAATAGGACACTTGACACAAAAGTCCTATAATATAGCATTTTACGTGTGGCTTATTTGATGTTCATCTTATTTGATGTATTTGGACGCCTGTGTAGGTCCTAACAAAATAAGTTTTGTACTAATATGCTAGTTATCTTAGAATATGACACTTGACGCATAAATGAAAACTAAATTATCTTATGTTTTTACATAAATTGGTATGGTCAAAGAAAATGAGGAGGGCGAACGGATTATTACATTTTGACGAAGATGAGGTTGCAATGGGTTTTAATTCGAGGAAAATGATTGGGGAGGACTCATCTATTAACAAGAAGATAGGTCGGATGGGCGTCACAAAAGCTATAGAAGTGACGTGGAAACTGGGTGGAGGGTCTTGGAGAAAAAAAAAGTGTCAAAGATGTGTCTAAAGTAAGTGATGAGGCCTTTTAGGGGGTCATTTAAGCCCTAATCCGTAATTATTTGATCAAATATTGCCTTAAATCGTTCCTTTTGTCATTTTAGGTACTTTGGAGAAGAAATCTGGAAAAGAAGGTATTTTGGACGTTTTTGGAGCATGAAAGTGAAGAAAACGACAAAGTCCCAAAACCATGCTGAAAACTGTACCTGACGGCGTCACTCTTTACGAGGTGACGGCTTCACGCTTTGACAAAGAGGTGCATAATTTTACACTTGACCGGCCAGAAAGATTTTGAAGCATTTAAACGTGACGGCGTCACGTGTTATTTCACCAAGGCCGTCACGTTATAAGTTAAAGAGAAACGGCCCAGAGAGTTTTAAAGAGGGACGGCGTCAAGAGTGGATCTGAGCAATCCGAGAAGAGTTTTGGCAGCGAGGTGACGGCGTCACAAGCTAAAACGTGACGCCGTCAAGTTGTAATATATATATATATATATATATATATATATATATATATATATATATATATATATATATATATATATATATATATAGGGTCATTCATGTGAGAAATCTAATTTTTGTGAGAACGCGAGAAGAGATCCTAGCCATCCATCTAATCCCTCTTCTTTTTAGATCTAATGGCTAAGATTAAATCATATTTTGCACTAACTATATACAACACCTGAGTATTTTTGTAATTACCATCTTAACACCTAATATATATATAAAACACACACATCTCACACAATTGCAGGTGAAAACGATTAATTTTCTCTGATTATGGCAACCTTCAACAATCTCCGATCATAACCGCCGCCGTTCAAACCACCACTACACCATGTTGGTGGTTATGAGCCCAAAACAGGGTAAGATAATCAAAGCCTAGCTACGTACCAATTAAATGGTTACCGGATATCACTTGGAATCGTGTTATCACTTTCCAAAGTAAACTATTCGACCCTAATGCCTGGGTATCATGAATATCTACTTGGGATAAGACCAAATGTTTGTTCTTGAATTAGGCACAATTCAACAACCCTTGTGTATATTAGTGTTTATGTTTTCTGTGTGATTTCATGCTCAACAATAATTCCTCTTAAATAGGAAAGTACTCATAGCTAGTCAAATGGAATTATGAGAATTAATCGGCCCATTAATCTCCACATAATTACCCATTTTACCAATGATAGGTGGTTACATGACCAAATAAACGTGGTCTAATAGTAGATATAACTGTCCATTGAAATAGGCAAATCAGTTACATTTCATCCAGTGGAATCTGCTAGCAGCAGAGTCATCAGCAGAATCAGGCCCTAGCAGCAGATTCATCCAGCAGAATCAAACTAGCAGCCAGATTCTGCTAGCAGGCAGAGTCGCTACAGCAGATTCACGAACACTAGGCAGGCAGAGTCCCAGTTTTCATGCATCAGCAGAAACAGATTCACACTAGCAAAACCACTATTGAGTCAGGCGTAAATCAGACTTGATGGGTGTACACTCCGTACCTCCAAACCCATTTCCAAGTATGATTTGATCCCTCAAGTGCACTAAATTTTCCAACA
>LBNU01024861.1:13651-29734 GCA_014162995.1 Artemisia annua | reverse complement strand
ATGACTACCCAACTGAACAAGAGTCAGTTCTTCCTTCTTATGTTTCAAGGTATGCTTGAAATATTTCCAAGAAGGAGGGAGTTTGTCAATGATACAAGATACTGAAATAGCCTCATCCATGTTCAATTCATGTTGTGTAAACCTTCCAAGTATACCAAGAAGTTCATTGTATTGTTCCATGACCGGTCTTGAATCAGTCATTTTGTAATTTGTGAAATTACTTACAAGAAACTTCTTACTTGAAGCATCCTCAGCCATATATTTGGCTTCCAAGGAATCCCAAAGTTCTTTGGAAGATTCAACATTCTGATAAATGTCAAAGAGAGAATCAGACATACCATTGAGAATTAAACCCCTGCAAACATAGTCATCATTCTCCCATTTGCTCCTCTTTCTTATCTGTTCCACAGTAGCATCATCTCCATGATCCTCTGGAATAGCAGTGTTCAGGACATACACAACACTCATGCTAGTCAGCAAGAAGTGCATCTTCTTTTGCCATCTCCTGAAGTCAACACCTTCAAACTTTTCTAGTTAGGAAAAGTTAGCAGCCATTTGCCTCATAGCAGCAGCCATTGATTATCACAAAATAGTTTACTTTGATTGTTGGTGGTTATGAGCCCAGAACAGGGTAAGATAATCAAAGCCTAGCTACGCACCAATTAAATGGTTACCGGATATCACTTGGAATCGTGTTATCACTTTCCAAATTAAACTATTCTACCCTAATGCCTGGGTATCACGAATATCTACTTGGGATAAGACCAAATGTTTGTTCTTGAATTAGGCACAATTCAACAACCCTTGTGTATATTAGTGTTTATGTTTTCTGTGTGATTTCATGCTCAACAATAATTCCTCTTAAATAGGAAAGTACTCATAGCTAGTCAAATGGAATTATGAGAATTAATCGGCCCATTAATCTCCACATAATTACCCCCATTATAGCCAATGATAGTGGTTACATGACCAATAAAACGTGGTCATAATAGTAGATATAACTGTCATTTGAATAGGTCAAATCAGTTACATTTCATCAGTGGAATCTGCTAGCAGCAGAGTCATCAGCAGAATCAGGCTAGCAGCAGATTCATCAGCAGAATCAACTAGCAGCAGATTCTGCTAGCAGCAGAGTCCTAGCAGCAGATTCACAACACTAGCAGCAGAGTCAGTTTCATGCATCAGCAGAAACAGATTCACACTAGCACAACCACTATTGAGTCAGGGTAATCAGGGACTTGATGGGTGTAACCTCCAAACCCATTTCCAAGTATGATTTGATCCCTCAAGTGCACTAAATTTTCCAACACACCACCCATTCATCTTCTTCACCACCACACCACCACTCTCCTTCATCATCATCTCAATATCATCATCATTCTCACAATAATAGATTTAATTTTATGAACCTCATGACCTAATTTTGATTTCTTGTTTTTATGAATCGGTGGTTGTTGAGATCCGGTAACCTCCTGCCACTTGTCGCCGCTGTTCAAACCACCGCAAATCACCGCCGTAATTATGGCGGTCACAACTGTCTACGATCGGAATTCAATCAATTGAAGCTGATATTAATGAAAAAGACGAGCTTTTGAAGCTTATATTACACAGAAATTTCAAGTAACTGTTATTTTATTTTATTTATAAAAGTTAATTATAGAATTGTGAATTATTGTGCATTTGAAGTAATTATCATTGTTTAAACTGTCAATATGTTACATGTGAGTGCATAGATTATGAATTAGGTCTTTATTGTTATGGCTACTTAACTAATTTGTTATTCCCCGTTGAAATGCTAGAAGACCTTGAAATGCTAATTGTTGTATTGTCACTACATCAGCTGAGGCAAATAGTTATTTCTTCACATGTGAAGAAATTTGCTTATAACTCGATTTGTGTTGATGGCTTGAAATAAGGTATTGATATTTTAGAGTCTTTAAATAAGGTTTCAAATACCTTCACATGTGAAGAATTTAGGTATCGAATACCTTCACATGTGAAAAAATTATATCGAATACCTTCACATGTGAAGAAATTAGGTATCGAATACCTTCACATGTGAAGAAATTAGGTATCGAATACCTTCACTTGTTAGTTTGTTAGTTTCGGAAAATGTTGATTTTGTAGGGACTTCTCAATTGAATCCGCCCAAATTGATACCTTCACATGTGAAGAAATTAGGTATCGAATACCTTCACATGTGAAGAAATTAGGTATCGAATACCTTCACATGTGAAGAAATTAGGTATCGAATACCTTCACATGAGCTTTGACTTGATTGGGCTTTCTGAGCTATGATAATCGAATTGTTGGTTGTTTATCTAGTTATTCGGGTTGGTTAGTTGGTCTTATCTATAGCATGTTCAGTTTAAGGTGTAATTGTGTGTGATTGCTTCTTCTTGGATAGTTGTACAAGTTTTTTTAAACTGGATACATCTGCTGACATGTGCTTTTAAATTGGATAGTTGGTTTATATTTTTTGTCTTTTTAGGGTCTTGTGTAGATGGAGTATAAGAGAAGTATGGCTTCAATGACGCCGGATCAGAGTGGGAAAGTGGGAGTTGGAATGATGGCTAATCCGATGCCGTTTTATACTCCTAGACCTGAACGGAGGAGACCGGATTCGAGAAGTGTTGATTGGAATTCGAGTGGAGTTGAGAGAGATAGGGGTGAAATTAATACTCAAGTTTTGCTTATATGCAGGTAACATATATCAGTTACTGAGTTATATCAGTTTTTATATCAGTTACTGTTGAATTAGGGGGTGGAGGTACGCTGTTTGTGATGTTAGAAAGTGGATATTTGTGTGTAACATGAGCATTGAGGCTTGGGTTAGCGATTGGAGCTCATTTAGGGGGTGTTTGGGATTGCGTTTTGCAAGATTATGCCTTTAAATTACTCAACAAGCAGGCCTTAATCTGTTTTTTCAAAACTGCGTTGGTTTGCCTATATCTTGTTACTGATTATTTGCATTTGCAGATAATAAAATATGAGCGTAACTTTTAGATCTTAAGTTCTCTTCCTTGATGGTGGTACCTTTTAGTTCAACAAACTCTTTTAGATGGGAAGTAGGGGCACACTATAATCTTGGGTCAACTCATTTTTATCCATGTTTCATTAACTAGCCGTAAAATCATGCAGAGTAAGTAACTATCTAACCCTAACCTAGGAAGCACGGACACGCCTGTAAGTATGGAGTGGCAGTGTCGGACACGTGTCCGACACGGAGACGCCTCGGACACGACTCGGACTCGTGTCCGGCACGCACGTGCCGTGTCCCACGTGCGGTTTGGGCCGGACACGGATTTGGACACGGGTTGAACACGGATTTGGATTTTTTTTTGAAAAAAACAATGAAAAAAGAAGGTTCGCGTTTTAAGCATAGTTACCTAAACGAATTGTGATTTTTTGTTGGCCGGAACGCAATTTGGAACCGATTTCTCAGCCGAGGACTATGTTGAGAAACGGCAGGTGTTGAAAGGGAAACGTTTCTGGGCTTTTTATTATTGACGCATATATAATATATAGGCCGTAAGCCCTTTTTTACAATACTGAGATGCGATTCCTCCCTCTGACATGCCGATTGTGGATAACCTATAGTTGTGTTTTACTGTTATACACATACTGTTATGTATGGAGTATGGTTATGGAAGATTGGTAGTGATGTGTGATTGTGTGAAAGTATGAAACTGTGAATGTCATATATAATGGATATGTGAGTGAAAAAAGTGGCTTGGGAAACTGTGATTGACTTTTGTGGACCGTGGAGCAACAGTATTTGCATGGTGCATCATTATCACTTTATCTTTTTTGTGGGTAAAATTATTAATGATGTGAATACAGTTAAATGTAATATTTTGGCATATTGATGCATCTTTATCACTTTGTTTATAAACCAATTGTTATATATATAATTTCCGTGTCCACGCCGTGTCCGTGTCCTATATTTTTAAATTTTGCCGTATCGCCGTGTCCGTGTCCGTGTCGGACACCGTGTCCGTGTCCGTGCAACCTAGGCCCTCACTGATGTAGAAATGTATTAAGATGAAGAATGACAGATATATTGGTAATAGTAGGTCTGAATAGGGTGTCAAACTTGTATGTGTAACTATAGTACTCGTATATATTTTTCTGGCTCGTTTATGTGTCTTGTGATTTTTGGTTTATTGGATGCTAATATATGTACAGATGACGTGGGCTGCTAGTCACTGTGTCGTCTGTTTGAGCTATTTTAAGAGTGCATAGATTCAGTAGTTGGTTTGGTCCACCCTAAAGCATTTCTGTGTAACTGGTTCTTCAGAAGGTCAATTTTAGCTGTTGCTTTGGTTCATTTATCTCGGATTATAGGTTCGTGTTTGATTTAATTGTTATCGCAGACGAAGAGATCATGAATTTGGTTATGAAGGGACATGGGTCTTTCATTTTCCGAGATGTATAATGTGCTCTTGTGTCTACTATATGATTATTCAATACAAATGGATTCTACTTCTACCTTTTTTATCCGTCCCATTATAATACAATAAGATATATCCGTTTGACCAACTTCCATTTAATTAACTGTTATTCTACCTGTTTGACCTGTTACAAATTGTATGCATCTGATTATATTAAGCTAGAATTTCATCTATATCCAAAATAGTAAGTTTTGGATTATCAGATTAATACTAGCTGCAAACTAACTACTTTCTGTTTGAACTTTCAGTTCTTATTATTCAAAATTCACGTATGGACTTTCAGAATACACATCCAAACATCATGATGTCATATACAATGTGTATCTGTAATGAAGAGAAATGTGTTTATCCTGTCCTGATAAATATATTTATTGCAGGTTCTTACAGAACTCAAGCCATATGTTACACTTTCTGAAAAGCCTGGAAGGTTAGCTGTACAACTTGTAACAGGTGGAAGTGGAGTGAAATCCGTAAAGGTCACTTATGCATCTTCCAGAGCTCCCGATGATCTTGACACAAGACTACTCCATGCTATGAAGATTTATTATAAAAAAAGTTTGCATTTTTATAGTTTGCATTTAAGATTTTATAAAAATGTTGAGTTTTTTTAGATTGTATAGAATTTTTTTGTTATAAAATCATTAGGGTTTCTAATTTTGACCTTATTGATTGAATTTGATCAAAAAATTAGGGAGTTGAAGCAGCTTCATCATCAACTAGTGGTGGAGATCCAATTGCTGTTAAAGATCGTGAACAAGATGAAGTTAGGTCTTTTGATGATCCGACGTTAAAAGATTCTCTTAAAGATGATGATAAAGTGACGGTTGGAGGACACGTGGAGAGTCAGGATGGCCAGCCGTTGGTTTCTCTGATGACTTTAGGTCTGTTTTTATATAAAAGATTGAGTATTTTACTTTCTTCAAATGTATGTATGTAAATTAAATTAAATATTCCTATATGAATGCAGCTGAAAGTTGTTTTACGCGCTGATGTTTCTGCTTCAACTTACGACAAAGTTGCCATTATTTCAGGTGTCCAACCCAACCTAACATTCTGTTTATTACAGCAAATTCAATTTATAAACTCTACTTGATTGGTTTTATTTATACTCTAGATAAGGGACAACTTGATTATGTTCTATTTGTGTGATGTGATAACGTGTAATTAGGGCTGAGAGTTCCTCCTCATTCATTTATCCTTAAAAAATGTGCTAGGCCCTTGACGGGATTTTTTCTAACTCTATGCCTTAATGTGTATCCCAAAACTCATTCATGGCTGAAAACTAGTCGAGCCTTTTACCGAGCTCGAGATTTTGAAATTTTGTAGGCGGATCTATTTAGTACTCTTAAGAATCGTTGGTTATAAGAAATTGAATATTTGGCACCAAAGGGGTTTGTAAATTGCAATAGCAGAGGAACACTTCCAAAAGTCAAGTCTATAATTCTGGTTAAGGAGTCCATTGTCTGCGTATTGTGAGTTTGTTATGCAAGTATTTTAAGCTTTGTGTGAAGTTGAAGCAAGGCACGCTGTATTGGTAATATATGACTATAGTTGAAAAGTTAACTGCTGCCTAGTGAACCCATCTACAGGAGTATGTGCGTCTAAAGTCTTTATTGCCACCCAAAGTAAATTTAATTATATTTAGCAACTGATCAACGAGCTTAAGTCAAATAATGACAAAATTGAGCGATTTTGTTCACCAGGACCCCTGGTAAAAGTTTTCCTAGTGATTGAACTGATTCTGGCTAGAAGTTTTGCGACACTTGAAGTTAATCTCATGGCAAGTAAGCAATCTGTATAATGTTAGTAATATGAATAAGCCAAGGGCTGAGGAAAATGGTACCAGGCACTATGGAGCCCTTCTTTTTAACTGTAGGCATTTCTTGTTTATTTGGCTAGGTAGATCAATTATACACTTTACGTTATATTTTCTTATGACTTCTTTGACGATACTGATGTGCATTATAATTTTGCCTTGTTTCAACTGTTAAGTATAGGATTCTTCATTGTCACTAATACGTTCCAACATTTATTTACATGCATAGGAGGGGGCAGTGGGCATGAGCCTGCTCATGCTGGATTTGTAGGTGATGGAATGCTGACAACAGCTACTGTAGGGATGTTTTTGCCTCGCCACCTGTTGCTTCAATTCTTGCTGTATTTACCGCCAGAACTAGAATTCTATTCAAGTGATTTTGTCTCTTTTCTTTCATTTGATACTGAATACGAGCTGTGACTGGGCCTATGGGATGCCTCCTAATTGTTAAGGTGATGTAACTTTCAGATATTTAATTAAGGGCTTCACACAAATGCTTCAACTCATGTTCGCTAGTTATTGCAATGTGTTTAGGAGTGATAGTAAAAGTTATTGGTGAGAATTCGACCCATTATGGCATCTCCAATGGTAGCTTGATGAATGACTTTTTTTGAACAAAATAAATTTTGAATCTTCAACTTTTTTGCTTGACTATTTTTTAGTGAATGACCTGAGGAATACCTCTCTCACAACATTTCTTAATTTTATGATTAAAAGGTACGCAAAAAACTTATAGAATGACTTTTTTGCATTGAAGGTGTTTTCCGATCAATAGCTTTTTTCTTTTTAACTTTTTTATGTCAAAAGTTTTTGGTAAGACTATACCATTGGAGATGCTCTTATGAATGGATCATTTTGATTATGCTTTATCTTCAACGAATGAATCAGGTAACTAAGAAGGAAACAAGTCATATGGGTCAAATAGTTCAAAGTCACCCAAAGTGAGTTTTTTACTGCAAAAAAGCTTTTAATTCAGTTTATTCAAAAAATACATTGTTTTGAAGTTATAACTTTTGATTTCATATTTGACACATTAATTATGCACAAAAAATGTAACAGTTTTGGACAAAAATTTTCTGGTCAGGTTGTCAACTAAGCTGTGAAATGTATTGGAGTTTCTGTTTTTTTGTTTTAGGTTTTCTAGAAGAAAAAAAAGTAACTATTAGTGATTTCTTGAGGTTTCGTTGTTGTAGTTAACTGCAAACTGTTTACTCATGAAACGTTCTATACACAAGCTAGATTGTTATTAAGATAATTTGATTTTTGTAATCATATACGACCCACTAATTTTTATTATCCCCTATATAATATACCAAGGATCAGCTGCTAAGGAAGTTGACACTACAGTAAAGGAAAGTAGTAGGCCCGAAAGAGCAAGTGTCTTTGCTAAACGTGCTCCACAGTCAGGGGTTTTGCACTCTAGGAAACCAACATCAAGCGTCGAGGCTGATATAGTTGGTGGATCTACCACATGCTCTCATGCTTTGCCTAATCTTCTTACAAACTAGGGTCGGGTTCGGGTTTAAAATGCTTTGCCTATTCGGGTTCGGGTCAACCCGACTAACCCGAGTGTTTTTGTTTTTTTTTTTTTTTTTGTTTTTTTTTGGTTTTTTTTTTTGTTTTTTTTTTTTTTTTTTTTTTTTTTTTTTTTTTTTTTTTTTTTTTTTTTTTTTTTTTTTTTTTTTTTTAATTCTTTATTCATTTGAAAAGCCCAAGTTAAATTGGTCCATGTAGTAAAATTGACTCATTTCCATCCATTTCCCTTCCAATTTTTTAACAGATGGTATATTTTGCAGTAGAATGTTACTTCTAGTTTGGTATTATTGGCTTATTATATTTGTTGCTATTATGTTTGTGTAGTATGATATTAAGTTCAATGGTCTTTTAAGTTTTAATCATGGCAAGTTGNAGCCTGTAAAGATTTCAGGGAGAGTATAGCATGATCACATTCTATCAGGTTAAAGCACTATTGAACCTTTGATGTAGTTTTTATAATAGAAGTGCAAAAATAGGAGTTATTGATGTTTAATAGACGATTATTTAAGTTATGTAAGAAATATCTTCGCGTGTGAAAATTATCAGCAAATGTTGAAGCTTTGATCTTACTAGCTTACTTTTTATATTAAAAGTGTAAAAATATGAGATATTGAAGTTTAACAGACTATTATTTAAATTTTTTAAGAATGTCTTCACGTGCGAATAAACTTTCTTAACTAGTAAAAATTTTCACATGTGAAAAAAAAAAAATTCTGGAATTTTTATTCCGAAAACTTTTTTTTCGATTTTTTTTTTTTCAAATTTTGTTTTTCGAAATTTTTTTTTTGTCACATGTGAAAAATTTTCACAAATTTTCACATGTGAAAATTTTCAATTTTCACATGCGAAAAAAAAAATTTCACAAATTTTCACATGTGAAAATTTTCAATTTTTTGTTACGGAATAACAAGCAAGAATTTTTTGTTTTCGAATTTTTTTTCTTCACAGAAAAAGATCGTCACATGTGAAAATTTTTCGAAATTTTTAATTTTTTTTAATTTGTTTGGAAATTTTCAAAAAAATAGTTAACTAATATTAGCCATTAGATCAAAAACTAAAGAAGGATAAAATGAGTGGCTAAGATTAGTTCTAACCTTCTCACCAAAATTAGTCACATGAAGCATATACATTTATCTTCGCGTGTAAGTAAACATTCTTCACTAGTAAATACACGTACATCTATATACTTTTTTCTTCGCGTGTGAATAAACTTTCTTCACTAGTAAATACACATTCATTTATAAAACAAATTCTTCGCGTACGAATAAACTTTCTTCAAAAGTAAATACATGTACATTTATACATTAGCATATACATTTATTTTCGCTTGTGAATAATCTTTTTCATTAGTAAATGCACGTACATTTATGTACTTTTTTCTTCGCGTGTGAATAAACTTTTTTCAGTAGTAAACGCACGTACATTTATACATGAGTAAACACTTTTTTCTTCGCGTGTGATTAAAAATTCTTCACTAGTAAACATATGTACATTTATACACGAGCATATAAGTTTATTTTCACATGTGAATAAACTTTATTCACTAGTAAATACATGAACATATATAAATGAGCATATACATTTATCTTCCCATATGAATAAATTTTCTTCACTAGTCAATATTTTCTTCACTTGTAAATACACGTACATTTATACATGAACATTTTTTTTCTTCGTGTGTGAATAAACTTTCTTCAATATAGTAAGTACACGTACATTTGTACACGAGCATACAATTTTTTCATCGCGTGTGAATAAACCTTCTTCACTAGTAAACGCACGTACATTTACACATTTATCTTCGCATGTGAATAAACTTTATTCGCTAGTAAAATACACGAACATTTTTAAATGAGCATGTACATTTATCTTCGCATGTGAATAAACTTTATTCACTAGTAAATACACGTACATTTACATATGAGCATATACTTTTTTCTTCGCGTATGAATAAACCTTCTTCACTAGTAAACACATGTACATATATACATGAGCATATACATTTATCTTTGCATGTGAGTAAACTTTCTTCACTAGTATATACATGAATATTTGTAAATGAGCATATACATTTATCTTCACATGTAAATAAACATTATTCACTAGTAAATACGTGAACATATATAAATGAGCATATACATTTATCGTCGCATATGAATAAACTTTTTTCACTAGAAAATATACGTATATTTATATACTTTTTTTTTCGTGTGTGAATAAAGTTTCTTCACTAGTAGATACAGGTATATTTATACACGAGCATATAGTTTTTTCTTAGCGTGTGTATGAAACTTCTTCACTAGTAAACACTTATATTTTTTCTGTTTATTTTTCATATTTGTTTAATTAAAGTACTAAATATAAAAATGCCTAATTTAATCTTGACTCGATGAAAGTAAGTTTATGAGATTTTTTTGTGTGCATAAACCATAAATACAGTAAACTTAACTATTGTGATTTCCGTATATTTATACATGAGCATATACTTTTTCGGATGTGAATAGTCTTTCTTCAATAGTAAACACACGTACGTTACACATGAGCATATCTTCGCACATGAATAAAGGTTATATTTTGATTATTTAAGTTTTGTAAAAATATCTTCGCGCGTGAAAGTTATGAGTAAAGATTTAAGCTTTGGTCTTACAAGCGTACCTTTTATACTAGAAGTGTAAAAAAGGAGATATTGATGTTTAATAGACGATTATTTAAGTTTTATAGGAGTATCTTCACATGTGAAAATTATGAGCAAAGATTAAAGCTTTGATCTTACTAGCATATTTTTATACTAGAAGTGCAAAAATAGGAGATATTTATGTTTAATAGACGATTATTTAAATTTGTAAGAATATCTTCGCGCGCGTGAAAATTATGATCAATGATTGAAGCTTTGATCTTACTAGCGTACTCTTTAATCTAGAAGTGTAAAAATAGGAGATATTTATATTTGATAGAAGATTATTTAAGTTTTGCAAGAATATCTTCACATGTGAAAATTATGAGCAAATATTGAAGCATTGATGTTACTAGCATACTTTCTATACAAGAAAAGTAAAAATAGAAAATATTGATGCTTAATAGACGATTATTGAAATTTGTAAGAATATCTTCGTGCGTGAAAATTATGAGAAAAAATTGAAGCTTTGATCTTCTAGTGTCCTCTTTATACTAGAAGTGTAAAAATGGGAGATATTAATGTTTAATAGATGACTATTTAAGTTTTATAAAAATATCTTCACATGTGAAAAATTATGAGCAAGGATTGAAGCTTTGATCTTACTAGCATATTTTTTATACTAGAAGTGCAAAAATAGGAGATATTGATGTTTAATAGATGATTATTTAAGTTTTGTAAAATTATCTTCACAAGTGAATATTATGAGCAAAGATTAAATCTGTGATATTACTAGTATATTTTTTATACTAGACATGCAAAATATGAGATATTGATGTTTAATAGACGATTATTTAAGTTTTGTAAGAATATCTTCACACGTGAAAGTTATGAGATTGAAGTTGTGATCTTACTAGCATATTTTTATACAAGAAGTTTAATAGACGATTATTTAAGTTTTGTAAAATTATCTTCACATGTGAATATTATGCGCAAAGATTAAAGCTGTGATATTACTACTATATTTTTTATACTATGAAGTGTAAAATAGGAGTTATTGATGTTTAATACACGATTATTTAAGTTTTTTAAAAATATCTTCGCATGTGAAAATTATGAGCAAAGATTGAAACTTTGATCTCACTTGCATATTTTTTTATACTAGAAGTGCAAAAATAAGAGATATTGATGTTTAATTCATGATTATTTAAGTTTTGTAAGAATATCTTCGCGCGTGAAAATTTTGAGTAAGGATCGAAGCTTTGATCTTACTAGTTACTAGAAGTGTAAAAATAGAAGATATTGATGTTTAATAGACGATTATTTAAGTTTTTTAACAATATCTTTGCGCGTGAAAATTATGAGCAATGATTGAAGCTTTGATGTATTTTTATAGTAAAAGTGCAAAAATAGGAGATATTGATGTTTAATAGACGATTATTTAAGTTTTGTAATAAATATCTTTGCGCGTGAAAATTATGAGTAAGGATTGAAGCTTTGATCTTACTCACGTACCTTTTATACTAGAAGTGTAAAAATAGGAGATANATCTTTGCGCGTGAAAATTATGAGCAATGATTGAAGCTTTGATGTATTTTTATAGTAAAAGTGCAAAAATAGGAGATATTGATGTTTAATAGACGATTATTTAAGTTTTGTAATAAATATCTTTGCGCGTGAAAATTATGAGTAAGGATTGAAGCTTTGATCTTACTCACGTACCTTTTATACTAGAAGTGTAAAAATAGGAGATATTGATATTTAATCGTCTATTATTTAAGTTTTATAAAAATATCTTCATACGTGAAAATTATGAGCGAGATTGAAACTTTGATCTTACTATCATATTTTTTATACTATGAAGTGTAAAAATAGGAGTTATTGATGTTTAATACACGATTATTTAAGATTTGTAAAAATATCTTCAAATGTGAAAATTATATGCAACGATTAAAGCTTTGATCTTACTATCATATTTTTTATACTAGAAGTGCAAAAATTTGTGATAATGATGTTTAATAGATGATTATTTAAGTTTTGTAACAATATATTCACATATAAAAATTATGAGCAAGGATTGAAGCTTTGATCTTACTAGCATATTTTGTACTAGAAGTGCAAAAATTAGAGATATTGATGTTTAATAGACGATTATTTAATTTTTTTAAGAATATATCTTTATTCGTGAAAATTATGAGCAAGGATTGAAGCTTTGATTTTACTAACATACTATTTATAGTAGAAGTGTAAAATTATGAGATAATTAATTTTAATATACGATTAATTAAGTTTTGTAAGAATATCTTCGCGCGTGAAAATTATGAGCAAGGATTGAAGCTTTGATGTATTTTTTATGCTAAAAATGAAAAATATGAGATACTAATGCTTAATAGACGATTATTAAGTTTTGTAGGAAATATTTTCGCGTGTGAAAATTATGAGCCAGTGTTAAGGCTTTGATCTTACTGATGTTTAATAGACGATTATTTAAGTTTTGTAAGAATATCTTCACGCGCGAATAAACTTTCTTCAATAGTAAATACATGTACATTTATACATGAGCATATACATTTATCTTAATGTGTGAATAAACTTTCTTCACTAGTAAACGCACGTACATCTACACACCCTTTTCTTTGCGCGTGCATAAACTTTCTTCACTAGTAAGTACATGTACATTTATACACTTCATATACATTTATCTTCGCTTGTGAATTAACTTTCTTCACTAGTAAATACATAAACATGTATACGTGAGCATATACATTTATCTTTGCATGTGAATTAAATTTCTTCAATAGTAAATACACGTACACTTATATACTTTTTTCTTCGCGTGTGAATAAACTTTCTTCACTAGTAAATACACGTGCATTTATACATGAGTATATACTTTTTCTTCGCGTGTGAATAAATTAAAATTTCTTCCTAGTAGATACACGTACATTTATATACATCTTCGCGTGTGAATAAACTTTATTCACTAGTAAATACACGTACATTTATAAATTATAAACTTTTTTCTTCGAATGTGAATAAACTTTCTTCACTAGTTAACAACTGTACATATCTTCGCGTGTGAATAAAATTTCATTACTAGTAAACACTCGTACATTTATACACTTTTTTCTTCGCATGTGAATAAACTTTCATTACTAGTAAACACTCGTACATTTATACATGATTATATACATTTATCTTCGCATGTGAATACACGTTATTACTAGTAAAATTCTACTTCTAGTTCAAATAATCATGCATAACTGGTCTTTACAATAATCATTTTCATACTAGCTGTAACTAGGGGTGTTACCGGGTCGGGTTATCGGGTCATGTCGGGTCAGGTTGAGTCAGGTTTTGATTTTTCAAAACTCACCCGAAACCCGACCCGATAAGAAATCGGGTTATCGGGTTCGGGTGCTAGTCGGGTCGGGTGATTCTAAAAGTATGAGAAAATTCACAAAAGCATAGAAAACAAAACCAGCACACAACTCAAGTTCGATCGTACAACAATGCTTATCCAAAAATTCAAAAGGGTTCGGATAGACTGCTTTTAAAAATGTCATCATCTCAACAAATGCATATGAAACAAGGAACTCATGAAATGGAAATCTCACACAATTGTGTTACAGAACCATGCATAGCGCTTTTGTGAGTCACCTTCGGTGTCACAATTCACCTAAAATTGTCCAACATAATACAGGAAAAACATCTTCAATTATTCCCACTTTTGCTATGCAAATGTGGACATTTCGGTTTAATGGAAGTATACAGATACCCGAGGGATGTCAATGTCATTCTCCTCTTCATCTTCACAAGCCACCAATAGATCCAGATGACGACGATTAGACATGATCTCCATCTTAGCTACATCTCGAGCCAAATCCACCACCTTCTTATACATTCGCTCCTTGTACCTAGGGAACATGTTGTTGAACAGCAAACATCTTCCACACGAAATGCTATAAGCATCAAGTCCCTTGTCTGCAAGCCATTTGATAAGCTCCCTTAGCGTAGGGTTGCCCTTAGTCGTCCACCTGTCCCACACAGTCCAGCTCAGGTCTTGATGCTTGATTATCTCGATACTTTGTGTTCTAATTACCATAATACCATGCTTGTTCCACTTTTCCTCTTCACCAGTTATGGCCAAGTACAAGTTTAAGACCAAGTACCAATCTACCAATACTGTTGTGGGGGTTCTTTATGTATGGTCTATACATTCATTTGTTAAGTGATACGAAATGCAATATAAAGATACATATTCTTTCTACATCAGATATACAACTTCTGCATTTTGAGATCTCTAAATCAACTATACCTATTAATTTTATCTACCCGCAGCAACCTCCACTTTTTGACAAATAATGAACTATCCTAATCATTTTTTATGTTACATGTTCATTGGTTTTTAAATTAAGAAGCATAAGCTAAATGCCTAAATGACCGTCCAAAATGACAAATACAACAAGGTTTGCATCACTTTATAGGTTTCGATAGTCCATCAATATACAGTATATGGTTAAATGAATTCGTATTAACAACTAGGGGTGTCAATAGGGTCGGGTTGACCCGACCTGAACCCGAACCCGATAAGCCTTATCGGGTCGAGTTATATCGGGTCGAAAAAGCTTATCGGGTTAGTTTGACCCGAACCCGATAACCCGACATTGTTATGGGGTCGGGTTCGGGTTAAGTTATTTATCTTATCGGGTTGTCGGGTCAACCCGATAAGACCCGATAATATTTAATCTATTTTTTCTTAGATATTTTTCCCTATATTTATATTAATAAATATATGTTGTTTTACTTTACTATTTAGTGTTAGTGTATTTGGTTTCTACTTGTTATTTTTAGTTTTATAAGAAGAGGAACAAATTTTTAATAGCTACTGTAGTAAGCAGCATAAAAGAAAGAAAGACATGTTTTTAGTTGATACAATTTATTAGAAGCTAACTGCCTAATGTCGCGCTTATATGAACATAACATGGTTAATTGGACTCGGTGGCTATCTTTGGAATAACAATTAAGCTGATGTGTAGAAGATAATAAAAAACTTTTAACCTTTAAATTGAATCATTTACGTAGATGTTAAAGAGTCGATGCGCTATTTTGCTTTCTTTTATACAAAACAGAAACATAGTAAAGATAGTAAAGACTTGTATGTTTAATATGAGATGTCAACTATCATTTAGCATAGTAGTAATAAAGACTTCACAAACTTACAGAAGAAAAGAATTACAAATATGATGCTTCAACCCGATAACCTGACAACCCGACCCGATATAACCCGAACCCGATTAGACCCGAACCCGATAACCCGATTTCTTATCAGGTCGGGTTGCGGGTCATATTTTCAAAAGTCAAAACCCGATTCAACCCGACCCGATAAACCCGATAACCCGACCCGATAACACCCCTAAAACTAATTCATAATAGTCTAGCTAATGAGGAATTTTACAACACTGGATGTTTCTACTTTATTAGGAACCTAGGTAGGGTATGTGAGCCTGAAGCCCTTTTCAGTAGTAATATGTATGACATTATGTCCAGGTCCACTCACAATATCATACATACATGTCTTGGGTGGTTGTGCCAACATAAGTATAAACCTATATTCAGAGAGAGAGAGAGAGAGAGAGAGAGAGAGAGAGAGAGAGAGAGAG
>LBNU01024861.1:1450-13573 GCA_014162995.1 Artemisia annua | reverse complement strand
AAACATTAACATCTCACCCTTGGAACGGCACACACAAGGAACAATAACTTATAGTTCTGTTTATACATTAAAGATTTAATGAAGGTTGATCTTAAGCGGAAATTTGAGCATCCCCTTCATTTATCTTAAGGTTCAGGGCAATTCACATAACACCTCTATTAGTCTACATATAGAAAGCAGAATGCACCTGAAGTACATACCTGGAAAGCAAGAGCTTGAGTGATTGTATCCTCTGTTTCTTTTAGAAATTGGTTCCACAGTAAATTGCACTCAACGGGACTTATGAGTGTAGTTGTAGCTCCAACCTGAATGTACATAAATCACGTATAACTAAAAGTATAGATTCATAAAAAGGATACAAGATCATTGCAGAATAAGAAGCTTATATCCCATAAATACATGATACCTCTTTCCATTTTTTTGAGGCCAATGGGTCCTGTGAAATCTTTAAAATTTCTAGTTTTCCACTTGTACATGATGCAGACTACATCTAACATAGCTCATGCTCATACGTGGCAATTTATAGTGCATCAGACAAACATTCAAGCATACAAAATCACTTTCACACATGACGCAGACTACAGAAATGTCAAATCTAAATCAAGCAACTGTTAGAATCCTAACCTATTGGGTTTCTGTTCACTGCAAGTTAAAACTAACAGCATATATCTAAAACCATCAACATCCCTAAGTAGAACGGTGACTCGAACAAAACAGAAATGTCAAAATAAGATCAAGACCTCATAACATATAAACCTGTTATGTTCTAAACACCCGGAAGTCGAAGTAGAAAAAGCACATTTACACCCATCATCAAGATCTTTTAAGGCAAATAAAAACTAAAAATGAAGAAATCAAACTTGAAACAAGAATCTGATGACATATAAAACTAACCCACCAGTCCACCACTTCAATAAATTGAAGTTTTTATTGTAGGGGAAAGCAAATTACTTGGGCATTTAATCAAGCAGTCAGTCATTCCTAGACTCCTAGTAACCAACTCAAGGTAGACTAAGAATTATATTTTTTTCAACTTCTGAAGTTCTGAGTGTTATTTCAAATCAGCAATATGCAGGAAGGCACAACAAACTGCAGTAAAATCTTTACTAAGAAAAAAAGAGATATGAAAACAAAGAAAAGGGAACTTACGACATGCACACATCAGCTACATAAATACATAAGCGAAAAGTAAGCAAACAATCTTCATACGTATCACACTGAAAAATATGCTAATCGGCTCACACTCTGGAACACAGACTCTCGTACATATGACTTATCTTTTTTCTCTACAAAGCGATATTCTCATAGAATCAAGTCTTGAACAAATTTGGATTAGATGTAGCAGTACTGACTTGCACTTCAAGCAGTTCTAGACGACGCTCTAGCGTATCCAGTTTCTCATTCAGAGATGCCAATTTTTGTTGTAGCCTCTGAAAGAGAAAACAGTCTTTGTAAATACACATGAGCAACTAAATTCACAGTGCTATTGTGTAGCACGTAAAACATAATAATCATTCTACTATAAACATCCACAAAACAATAGAATGCCTAAAATTATATTGCCGTAAACAAATCAGATGACGATATCAATACGTTATGAATTCCATTGAGAGCCTCGGATATTCTAATACATTGCTACATAACATACACGATGCAAGCTACACTATACAGAGCTGTAGCAATAAAAAAAGCTGAACCTAACTTATTGCAGCCAACAAAACAAACACTAGTTCAACTAGTTAACTACACAGACTAATCCTAATTTACTCAAATTGTCAGCAGCTCAATAAACACTATCATCTTCTTAACAAAATCTAATCACATGAAGTCAACACTCCTCATATAAACTAACACTCTGTCAACTCATCTAAGCACACACAGTAAGCGTAATTTACTCAGATTTCCACTAGCTCGATAAACGCCTATCATCTTTACATGGATCTCTTTACATAAACTACGTGTAACACCTCAACAACTGAAACACAGAAATAAGGTCATTCTCACAAACGACCACTCGTCGATCCATACATACACATATCTCCTTACACAGAAACATCACTCATTAGTCCATACCATGAAAAACTCTATTTCCTGTTTCCTAACGAAAATACCTAATCTACAATCCACAATATCAACTACCAGTCGTACGGATAAAAACTCCATTTCCTGTTTTCTAACGAAAATAACTGCATCAACTACCAATCCACAATATCATCAATCTGTAACACACTTAACGAAAATACCTAATCTACATTTTGCCATTATACGCTAATTTTGTTAAGACAATTTAATGTGCTGAGCAAAATAAATTTCCAATAAATTTCCTAATCTACATCTGACAAAATAAATTTCCGAAGAATCGATAAGACAATTTAATGTGCTGAGCAAGTTATAACCCCACCCGGATCACCGTTTGGGTAGCATTGTAAAAGGACCAAAGCATTCCAAGAAGCCCAGCAAATTGATTAACAACCAACCCAATATGATCTGCATTGGACCCTGACATTGGTCCATAGGGTCGACCAACATGTCTTACTCGTATCATAATTTATGGTAATAACTGTCACCCAAAAGGCACATCAGAGGGCCAATATTCGCTGCATTTGTTGTGCTTACTGGAAATAGGGCTACCAAATTCACATGTTAATCGCTTTAATGAGTTGCAAATATTTTTATCTAACAGCAATGTCATTATTCTAACCTTGCTAGCATCAAATGAGGCTGTGTTGGCCATCCTAAGTCCTGACAATATGCAAGATGACTTTATAGTTACACACACAAAACAATTGCTTCATCATGTTTGCTTACTTTTCGAGTACTATAACTCGATTCATGTTGATGGCTTCAAATAAGGTATTGAGATTTGAGAGGCTCTAAATAAGATACCAAATATCCTCACATGTGAAGAAATAAGGTGTGGAATACCTTCACATGTGAAGAAATAAGGTATCGAATACCTTCACATGTGAAGAAATTTGCTTATAACTCGATTCATGATGATGGCTTGAAATAAGGTATTGAGATTTGAGAGGCTCTAAATAAGGTACCAAATATCCTCACATGTGAAGAAATAAGGTGTCGAATACCTTCACATGTGAAGAAATTTTCTTATAACTCGATTCATGTTGATGGCTTCAAATAAGGTATTGAGATTTGTGAGGCTTTAAATAAGGTACCAAATACCCTCACATGTGAATAAATAAGGTATCACATACCTTCACATGTGAAGAAATTTGCTTTTCACATATAAAAAATAGCTAGGCATTTTCTCAAACATTTGGTGTGCAATAACAAACCACCGACTAAAGACAAGCTCATATGGATCTATATCATCATCAGCTTCTACAAAGTCATCTAAATTATTCATCAAAATAACTAAAAAGCATATAAACGAACTCATATTACAAACAATTCAGAAGTTTAGCACTGGACACTTAGATTTGAGTGGTTAAAGTGTGAGAATTTGACCTTTTTACGGACTAATTTCAACAAAACAACTGTCAAATTGCAAAATTCAGCACCAGTGAATGTAGTCCTGGATGGCGAGTGTAAGGCATGAGCTGATTGAAGTCGATCGTCTTTTTCATTAACTGGGAGGGTTTTTCGTTTTTGATGATGATTATCATCGTGATTATTGATCTGATTGGTGATGATTATCGTGGTGATTGTGCTTAACAGGGTGAATAGTGGTGATCGATGGTTATGGTGGTGATCGGCGGTGATGATGATGGTGGTTATGGTGGTGATCGGTGGTGATGGCAGTGATGGTGGTTATGGTGGTGATCGGTGGTGATGGTAGTGATGGTGGTTATGGTGGTTACGGTGGTGATGGAGCACTGTGTTTTTGTTAGTAACTAGAGAGGTTTCAACTTTCACACTTTGAATAAGAGTTGTGTGTGTTTTTTTGGTTATATAGTATCACTAATTAAAATGATGGAAATAATGCACCATGAGATTTGAAAAATGGGGAGATTAGATGAATGGCCAGGATCTCTTCTCGCGTTCTCACATAAATTTGATTTGATTTCTCATTTGAACGCTCCACTATATATATATATATATATATATATATTTATATATATATATAGTTTTCTAATTTTCATTCATTAAGTGTGTAACTTTTGGGAGAACTTTAGGGATAAACCCTAGGTCGTGGTTTACTATATTTTCAGGGGTTTTTCACCCTTGAATCATTCATGTTCAATTAAAGATAAGTCTCCTTTCAAATCAATCAATATGTCTATGTGTTGCTTGATTATATCTTACGCTTGTCTTTGCTTTAACATGTTAGGCTAGGTTTCTCTTGTGTTTGCTTAGATCTAATGAAACCTAGCTATTGATTACTTGTTGTTGGTTTGTTATTGATTGTTGTGGGTGAGTGATGTCGATGTTAGGCTTAAGAAAACTGGCTAACCTCCTATACGGTAACTTGCTTGAACGTCTTAAGAAACATGAATCGGATGTGTACTACGATTATATGGTTGTATTTAATGCATAAGCGAATTCTAGTGATCCCATGTTAGGAGCTTTTAGTAGGCTCGACATAGGAGTGAAGTAGGAGCTTATAGAGTTAGGGAAGATCGTACACGGCCCTACGAATGGTTTAAATGGATACAACCCGTCATCCACACAATTATAACAAACCAATTAACCGGTAAAAGATAGTGTGGAAAACTAGAAGGGGGGGTTGAATAGTTTTACGTCTTTTTAATTTACAAAACTTTGGTTATGAAAAACTTCGATTCTAACTTTATGTGAACTCAACTTGCTTACACAATTATAAACGACTATGTCTACGTAAGTATATAATGACAAGTACGTAAGTAAATGAATAAAGAGATAGAGATAGAAGTATAGCACCGCGAGACAAAGGATTTATAGTGGTTCGGCTACGAATCTCCTCTTCGTCCTACTCCACTCCCCTAGCACCTAACTCGAGAGTTTTCTTCACTATGTCAACAAGCTCCCTTATGTCGGAGAAACCTTACACACCTTTGCTTACACCGTTTAACGACACCAAGCAAAATGTCGAGTCCTAATACTAGCTAGAACCAATCTCACAACTCTTCACGACTTATCACGACTTCTACACAACTTATGCACACCACAATTACTTCACAACTTCACTACTTCTACTTCACAACACTACTTTATCTTCAAAACTTCACTTCACAAATAACACTACTAGATCTCCTAATTACAATCACACGACACCTTTATACACAATATACACAACTACTAGTATCTACAATACTTCTTTAACTTGTTGTTGAAGGAGTATTCTTCTCTTGCACTTTGGAGGATGAGGAATTGAATCACTTGAAACAAAGACTTATAATCTTATGATCAAAGGATTTAGAAGGATGTTTGGAAAGGATTTGGACTGAAAATATTTGTGCAAAAGGTGAGGAAAAAATGCAGGATTGAACCTGTATTTATAGGCAAAGTTTTCTGACAACAGGAGCGTGCCGGCCCCCTTAAATGGTGGCCGGCCCCCTTAAAATTAAAGGGGCCGCCCCTTATAATTAAGGGGGCCGCCCTCCTAAAACGGCCATAAAACTTTGTCTTTTCTGGGGAAAGTTTATTTGGTGAAAAACTAACTGATTTTGGTTAAAAATTTGAATTCATATATTTATTATGAATTAAACCTTTTCCTTTATTACCAAAAATATTTTTCAAAAATATATAATATGTTTGTATTATTTAATAAACTTTGTAATATTTAAATAAACATCCCTTTGATCATAAAATGTATTAGGCATTTGTTTATTCATACCTTAAGTGATTTAGTTGGATAAAATGATATAAACTAACTTAATACTTGTTTACATAGTAATTTTACGTTTAATGTTTTTACATCTTGTGATCGTCAAAACTTAGAGATATCGATAAATAAAAATAACGTTTTTATGCATTATTTATATCAACAATCTTCCCTTTTTTGATGATTACAAAATCTAAACTCATTAAAACAAAAATTAGTATATACACAAGTATTTTAGTGAGTTTATATCAATTCTCCCCCTTTTTGTTAGCATCAAAAGGGTTATCCCGATGAGCTTGGAGCCCCCCCTTGACGTATACTCCCCCTCGTTTCGAGGTCATAAAAGAAATCGAGATATGTAATGCTTGCAAAAATATTTAGAGCACAAACAATATATAGAATGCATGTAATACATATAGAGCAAGAGAACTAAATTAAATTCATTGAAGTGAAACAAAATAAGCATTCATTAATAGAATTATTAAAAATAGATTATGTTAAAGACATAATCTTTGGTACATAAGCATACATTTATGCTTTTCTTAGTAAACTACACTTAGAAGATACTAAGTTTCCATCTTGAAGACTCTTGGACTTGCTTGGGTTTCAAAAAGTTTGTGATGATTTTATTGAGAAATGGTAGGAGTGGTGATTGGATTTAGTGGTTTGATGGTGGTGGTGATGTTGGTGAGGTTATAGTAAGTAGATGCTCAATCCAAGTGAGACGCTCATTGACAACAAGGGTTTGTTTTTGAAGAAAGATGAAATAAGGACAATTGTTAACATGATTCTCAAATTGGGTCAAGTTGTTGGATGGTGATGAGTGAGCGGAGGAAGGATGTGGATCCAATTTGCTTTGAGTAACGTGCAAAGCAAGAAGAGCATTGAGCTTATGAGCTTCTTTGAGCTCTTCAACGAACTTTTTATGTTCGGAGGTAGGTGATGATGGTGAAGTTGGATTGTGATTGGGGATTGAGGTTTGGTCATGAAACATGGGATCCATGTTTGGATGAGTGTGAAGGTTGTTGTTTTGAGATTGAGTATGAACCTTAAAAGGGTCATTTGGTAAAGTTGAGTGAGGTGAATGTGGGATTTTATTTTTGAGAGTGATTGTAAGGTTGTCTTGTTGATGCAAACGGGTGGTTTCATTTGGGTAAGTTGGAGGATTAAATGTTGGTTGTTTAGAGACAACATCATTTATTGAAGTGGATTTTTGACATGCATCAAGCTTTCTACTCCATACGGGTTTGATGGAGATCTTAGCAACTCTTGAAGGCTTGGATCTTGGGTGATTAGGCGAGGACATGATGGTGTGAGTAATGATTTGTGATGATGAGAGGTATTTATAGTGTGATGATTGTGTGTTTATGGAAGGATAATATGTGTTGGATTGGCTAGACAAAATGTGTTTAAGTATTTTGGGAAGTGAGGAATCAAAATAGGGTGAAAGGGCTAAAAAGCAGAAAGCAAACAGGAAGCCTCGACCTTCAGGTAGCCGGCCCCCTTAATTAGAGGCCGGTCCCCTTAATTTTAAGGGGGCCGCCCATGAACTTTAAGGGGGCCGCCCAGGCTCACAGATTCCCTGAAACAGGTTTTTGGTAAAGGTTTTCCAGAAAGATGTTTGTTTTGAGGTTTGGTTTTGGGCTAGACCAACTCTTTAGGCAACTAGGCAAGTATCTTCATAGTGGATTTTACATGAAAAACATACATGCAATCAAATTAACATATAGTCACAATTAAGCATGCATATTAAGCCAATAAATCAATTAAGCAATTAATTTTACTTAAAGCAACTAACTTAAAGTGAAGGCACCTATTAGTGGCAAACTAGTGATGGAATGTAGGATATACTAATTCATAACATGTATGGTTTTGTGTAATATGGATCGAATAATGAAGAAGAAGGAGAGAAAGAATAAGAAATTAGTAGAGGATTAGGAGAAGAGTTTTAGAGAGAGAAAGATAGAGAGAATGGAACCTTAGAGAGAGAGAGTGAAACCAAAAAAAAAATGAAAATAAGATTGAGAAGGTTCAACCCTCTCCAAGGATGGAGAGGGCCTTTTATATGTACAAGGTATTTTGCCACTACTGGGCTGTGGATCGGGCTGACAGTGGGTAAAGACCCGACCCGACCCGACTCCACGAATACTAACTATTACTAATCTACGTACTAATTACTATTATAAATACTACGAGCTAAACAATGCTTAATCGTACTTGGGGTGACCAAATCTTCTATAAGAAAAATTGTATTCCTAACAATCTCCCCCTAAGGGAGGTCACCCCGAAATTAAATCTTGAATTCTTGCATTGAGATCTTTGAAGATACTTTTGTAGCTCGTAGTTGTTGATTCTTCATTGAAAAGTACTTAGTGCTTTCAGCAGCGGACTCAAGATGATTTGCTTGATGTGTAGAATGATCTTTGACTTTGCTTCTTGTTCATCATCCAAATAATTAGCTTCAAGTCATCTTTGAGTGGATGTGTCTCCTTTTGATGTTGTGATGGTCTTTGTGTTGTCATGCTCACACTTTTTCGTATCATGATCTTTTTCATCAGAGTTTGTGGAAGCATAGTTGAAGCCCATTCCATGATCATGATTTCTTTAGATTTGATGTTGAAGTGTAAGCATGAGGTGACTAATCGGCATCTTTTCAGCAATCAGCATCATCCGTTAACTTCTTTGTCTTTGGTGTGAATACGCCCTTCTAACATGCCCATACATCTTTGTTGAGTGAATCTCCATGGTTGAATGGTTCTGACGGCTCCTTTTAGATGTTGGTATGAGCATGTAGAACTAAGAGTGATGGTGGTGAACATGATAAGTTTGGTATGTTGAGCTGCATAAAACATGGTTAGTGATAAACATACCGGCACTTACAAGTTCGGACTTCGAGATCGTCAACAGCATAGTGTGAAGACTTTCTCTAATCCTTACCAAGGCCGTTCCTAATCGGATGCCCCCGAAAGGGCTTTCACTGACATACCGAAGTACTCCAATGATTAGGTGAGTCGCTGGAGATCACCCCACGACTGTAGACCTTTTGGAACACCACCGAGAACACTAAGCGTAATCCACAAGAGATTACCGAAGTGACCTGCTGTCAGGGCTGTTTGATGTTGACTCTGGCAGGAGTTTCCACTCAATCACTGGGAAATACTTATGTATATTCCCTCATAAGTGTTCTTGGCAGATTACTAAGATCTGCATAGGACTCAAAATATTACAGCTGGTGTCCTTAATGTTGAACAACCAGTGTAGAAGAATCAAGTGTTCCTATAAGATCTTTTGATGCATCTCTTGGCTCTAGACTCGATAAGTGCACATTGGTTATCCTATGCGGAGACTAGGGAGGGGTCTCCTGTTTCAATATCAACTAGCTCTAAGAGACAAGTCGATAGATTACACCGGTTCCACGTGAGAATGAAACAAGCCGTTTTAAGAGAACTTGAGTGGCTAGAAGGTTTAGTGCAGTGCGTCACTGGGTCCATGACGTCTTTTCTTCAATACCGATGTTACCTTAGTAACAATCAGTAGCATATGAGTTGAACCCGGTTTCTGCCCTAAGGTTGAATAATTGGAGGGCTATTTATTTTCACCCTTTCTCATTTCATTTCTTTTTTATTCTTCAACCCCTTCAGTGCTACCGAGACTTCATTACTAGGACCTTGTTGGGTTTGTTCCAGTCCTAGCTCAATCTCAGTCGGCACTCTTCCCTTTCTCACTTTTCTCCTTTTTTTTTCAATCATTCCTAAGGACTTCTAATCTATCTATTGGATTGTCCCTGGGAAGATCCCTCCGGTTCTGGTGGATCATGGGAGCATATACCTAACCTTACCATCCTTATAACTCCATGCTTTAAAGTAAAGTGGTCAGTCTTTTGGTATCTTTCCACACTCGCCATATAACCAAATCATTGAAAATTCTCTCAAAGTGTTTATGATAAAGAAACACATTTTGTTAACACTTTGAGAGTTTTATCATTTTTCAAATGCTCCCCCTTAACATATGCTCATAGGTTTAAGATAGAAATTTGCACATGTTGGGGTGAGTTGCACTTATTTGAATTGATCCGCTCTCAATGGACATATACCCTAGGGACACGTTTACGTTGCTTAGTTAAAGGGATCCATTATCAGCTTCTAGGTGATAACTATCCCTAATAACTAACTTGAATTTGTTAACATTCCTTAAAAAAAGGAACTTAGACCCGTCAAAGTATACATCTACGAAGAGTTTCTCGAAACGGTACTTTCTACTTAGACCAGTCCTCTTCGAGACACGCTTACATCACTGGTTAAACCAGCTTGAAATTATTACCCGGCCAGGACTAGTCCTTTCGATTCAAGACTTTTCATGTTTCGTCAATTCATAAGTCAAATCTGAGTTGTAATCAATTCACGGTTTCTACTTGTTATTGTAAAAACACGCGAAAGACTCTTAGCCACTTGCTCCCCCTCAATATGTGCACATTGATAGATTCAATTTGAAAGTTTTAAAACTTTTGCACATACGGGAAAGCGTTCATTTGAGATAAATAATTCACCATTTTATCCACTTGCTCCCCCTCAATATGTGCTTTGATTAAAATTCAAAAACTTCAAAATTTTAGCACATACTGGAGAGCGAACCTTTAAGTCCAAAAAAAACGTCACATTTAAAATCAGATTTCATATTTAAATCACATTCTCTCCCCCGATCAAAAAATTTCAAATCTTTTGAGATTTTGTGATCCCAATTGATTTAAATGATTTTAGAAGAAAATTTGGGAGAAAATGTGATAAAAGTTTTAACCTTTACTAATTTTGAAAACACTTTCACTGCTGCTGGTGCACAAAGTTTTTAAAGGTGCAGAAATTTTTAGCAATACGCTCCCCCTCAATTAATGACATGTTTTCAATTTAACGTTTTGTAGTCATTAAGTTGAGCGGCAAGGTATTTGTGAAAATTTAAGTCCGATAGCCACCTTGTAAACCACAAAATCTCTCTTGAAGAATCATAAAGAGAGAGATTTTGGGATGAAAGAAGATTTCTCTTTCTTTTTTTAGAAATGATGCACTGAAGCGTACAACATTTCGGATGAAACACGGATCTAAAGTAATCCGTGCCCATGTGAACTTCACCCGGTACGAGGAACAACCGTCCTTTTGGGGACGTGTTTTCCCCATTTAGAAGCACGGGTTGCTATCTGAAGTAATAGCAAGCCAAAATTTTAGGAACGGGTTACAGTCTGAAATAACTGCAAGCCATATAGGCATGTTTTGAAAACATTTTGAACTTCTGTTCGAACTTCATTTAAAGACCCGTGTCATTATTGAATGACATTTCTAGGACCATAAATGTTATCGATGCCAGAAGACATGCAAAAAAAAACTATATTTTTGGTATTTTTCTGGTTTTTCTGATTTTTATAGTTTTTATAGGTTTTATATTTTTGTAATTTTTCTTTTTTATTTAATAAGATATATACAAGGATATGTGAAGCGAATCCATTACTCCTCATTCTCTTCATGAAGACTTTTGAGTGATTTTGGCGAAAGACTCTTCATACCAAGTAGCAGGAGAATAAATTGAAACCGTTCTCCCGGGAGTGCCTTTGTGAAGAAATCTGCCTGCTGAAATTCTGTCCTTACGAAGAAAAGTTCCACAACCCTCTTTTCCACTTTTTCCACCACACCTTTGGAGAATCCATTTGCCAGAAGAAACATTGACTGTAACACCTGGTATTTTTCCTAAAACCTAATCCTAGCCAAACTTCTATTTTTAGAGCCTGAAATGTTTTAAAACTTTAAAGCATGTTAAATTGGATTGAGGAGCGTGAGATATATTAGGAACGAGGATTTATCCCTAGACTTACTCAGCACAACCTAGAAAAACTCGAATTTGTTTCATTTGCCAATTATTTGATTTATTTTGAGTTTGAGAAAAACTCTGAAGTTTATGCTTGATTTTATTGGAAAAACTATTTCGTGAACAATGGCGCAAGTTTCGTAATTTTTCGAGTCCGTTTTCTATGTCGTTTGAGCCCCGAACCGTTTTTACGAGAAGTTTAGCTATTTGGCGAAGTTAGTCCCTTGAGTTATTTATACAAAACACCCTACACTTTAATAAACCCCAAAACCACCCTACACTCATAAGTATAAATACCCCACAAAATTTACTTCACCTCATTTTTATAAAACAAAAACACACACACACCAAAACTCTCTCTCTCTTCTCTCTCTCTCTACCCGCCGGCCTTCAAACCCCAAACCCAGAAACCGGTGACTTTTCCGGCCACCGGAAAATATTCCGGCCATCTCCTATTACACCACCTATCCCATTTCATAGATCGGGACATCCCCGACTCATCCCCGCAA
>LBNU01024860.1:104288-137940 GCA_014162995.1 Artemisia annua | reverse complement strand
AGAGTGTTTTGCCAGACACTCTAACAATGATCAAATGAATGCATCCGTTTGACTGTTGGTAACCCCAACACGGATGGAGGCGTCACCCTCAATAGATCTATCCACTCACTCTCGCTTAAATACAATTAACGGTTCATGATAATAGGGGACTTAAAACATGGCAATGTGGTAATTTAAGTAATGCATATGGATTTGATATTTAGGCTCGTATGAAAAATGGTGCAATGTATTCTCCCCCGTGGGATTTGAAATAAATAATGAAATGTAAACGGGGCTATGAAAACTCACCTGTAGTGATGGAAAAATATACTATGAAGTGAACTTGAAATATCAAGGCGCAACTCCTAGCCGCAACCTAAAATGAATGTTTGTAATCTAACTTAGATTATGAAATGAATTCATGTATGCACTTGCACTTATAATCTATACCACTCGTATTGTATCAAAATATGAATAATCGTCGAAAATATAATTTACATCATCGTATTAAGTCATAATGTATTTCACATGTTCATATGGTGTAATGATGTTGTACGATAGTTATTTGGTGATAAATTGTGAAAATACAAGTTTTCGTCGTAAATATTACACTTAATAATTTCTGAAATACGGCTAAAAATGGCCTCGGAAAACTAGTTGTAAAACAGTGAATATTGAGAGTTAGGAAACAAAATTGGTATTTCAGGAAAGCTTAGTACCAAGCCTAAATATGTTCAGTAGTGAAGTTTTGCTCAATGTGCCCAGATTTTAAGATAAATGGTCGAAAAGTATGGTGTTTAGGCCAAAACTGCCATTTCTGGGCAGTTTTTGTGAATGTTTGGATAGCTGTAGTTTACTCATTTTAAGTCCAAATGACAAACGGCTTTTTGATTTGAAAACTAGGCCAGGTGCTCTAACTTTTGTTCCTTGGAGTCCCAACTCCAGAACTGAGTCATTTGACGGTAAAATGGCTCCCAACATGGGTGTTTGTAGATTTTCTGGTTTGTCTGAAAAATATACTAAGTGTTAGTGCTGATGGAAATTTTTAGTAAACATATATCTTTGAAAATTCATAACTAATTCGTTATAAGTCCGTTTCTCGAGTTCTTTATATCCCCGAAAAGGTAAAAAGGTGTACTAACATATTTTCAACAGTTTGGTATGTTTTAACAAGGTCTAAGGCTCGTTTTTGGTCAATGAAATTCGTACATCAGCAACATATTTTTCAGAAAAGTATATATATATAGTGTAAATTGTTTTTGGCATATCTTTTTCATCGTAAGTCCGTTTTTATCCGTTCTTTCGGCCATGGATTCATCTAAAAGTGTATTTTCTAGTTCTTGGGTCCAAAATTAGTCAATATCTACTGAGTTTACCCAATTTTGAAAATAGGGACAGTAGCTTTATATATAGTGTTTAAAATGGTTTTTCATGGTTTATTCTTGTCCAAATCCATCACCAACAACAACAAAACATCCCTTAATCTACCATACACCCTCTTAGGGTGTCATGGGTTCTTAAATGTCATCAAACAAGTCCCTTCACCAAAACTCTCTTAATATCAACTTTTAACTCATAAGGATAATAATTAAAAGAAAAATGAAATGGAGTGGTATAAATTACAAGTTACTTGCATGTGAAAATAAATTGAAATGGACATTGTAAAAATGTTATAGGATTATGAAAAATACATTGGTTCACTTACTTGAATGATTATGAGCTTTTGTGAAGAAAACCTAAGTAAACCTTGGGTTTTTATTTCAAAACCCTAACAAGGATTACTAAATCTACTAGAAAATAACTTGATCTTTAAAATTTGTGTCTCCTTCTTGCTTCTTTGATCTTAGCCGTGAGTTCCAAGAGAGAAAGGAGGAAGAGAAATATTTTTGATNTTTGACTGTTGGTAACCCCAACACGGATGGAGGCGTCACCCTCAATAGATCTATCCACTCACTCTCGCTTAAATACAATTAACGGTTCATGATAATAGGGGACTTAAAACATGGCAATGTGGTAACTTAAGTAATGTATATGGATTTGATACTTAGGCTCGTATGAAAAATGGTGCAATGTATTCTCCCCCGTGGGATTTGAAAACAATAATAAAATGTAAACGGGGCTATGAAAACTCACCTCAATTGATGGTACAATATGTAGTGAATGAACT
Source organism: Artemisia annua (assembly GCA_014162995.1). Lineage (NCBI taxonomy): Eukaryota > Viridiplantae > Streptophyta > Magnoliopsida > Asterales > Asteraceae > Artemisia > Artemisia annua. The sequence continues at coordinate 135,794 of LBNU01024860.1, read as the reverse complement.
GAAGTGATGTGGTGCAACTCCTAGCCGCAACTTGAATGATTATGAGCTTTTGTGAAGAAAACCTAAGTAAACCTTGGGTTTTTATTTCAAAACCCTAACAAGGATTACTAAATCTACTAGAAAATAACTTGATCTTTAAAATTTGTGTCTCCTTCTTGCTTCTTTGATCTTAGCCGTGAGTTCCAAGAGAGAAAGGAGGAAGAGAAATATTTTTGATCTAACTTGGTTCACCTTTGCATGTATGTGTAGATTTGGTAGTTAGTGGTATTATATTAGGTGAGATTTTGTATAAACAAGTGTCCTATGAGACACCAAAACCGGCCACCTCATATGGTGAGTAGGTTTGTGTAATTTTTGTACATTATTTGTTTTACGGGGTACCGTTTAGTGTATAGCTTTGTAGTTTTAGTGTTATCGGGTACCGGGTTAATTAGAAATAAATTCTAACGGGACAAAACGAGATATAACAAAGTTGTAAAATTATAAAAATATAATTTTTGTAAACATTGGGTGTTTTGATAGATATTGCTTGGTTGGTACAAATATTGTTATAAGTTAATATAAATGAAGGTTTAAAAATATAAAACCTTAAAATATAAAATAATTAACTTTTACAATTTTAGTGGGAATATTTATAATATATAAAAAATATTAGTGCCATAGTGGGAATTGTTTGGTGTATTGATTAAAAACTATAATCATATGTTAATATTTATTTGAAGATAAATAAATATATGTAACTTGAAATTATATAAATTTTACGAGTGGGATAGAATGCAAATGATGTCGTGATGAAATGTAGACTAACCCTAGTCTATGAAATGTATGATGAATGATGTCTCATGATAATGTGACTTAACCTGCCCGGTTTCGTCAAATGAATATCTGTAAACCTAGTTTACGTGAAATGATGAATTGTAAATGATGAATGAAAATATGATGAATAGGAAAATGTCAAGACTTGGGAAAGTGACCTGAAATTGAGAATTGTGACAGCTTGGGTTTCCCGTAGCTTTCTCGTGACATCATTATTCCACATATAGAAAGACCCTCGCAATCTCTTACCCGTCAAACACTCCCTCCAAAAATATATGTTTTTGACGAATTAAGATTGTATTGATTGAAATAAAAGTTAAAGTTGTAAAAATTTGAATCAAAATAAAATAAACTCACTAAAAATGTAAAAACTAAAAACTCTTATAAATATATTAAAATGGATGTCGAATTAAAGAGCAAAAAATTTTAGAAAATATGGTGAAATTAGATTATAAAAATGATAAATGGATAAAAAGTTATTTCAATTTGAAAATAAATGTGAATTTTTAGTTGAGAAGTGACACATTCACTCTATGATTGGAGCTCATTATCTTAATTTTAAGATAAATGCTTTATGTATAGTATATATATATATATAGATACAACTGTAAGGAAAATAAATTTATAAAAGTTAACATAAGCTCATAAAAATGGTGTTTTTGTTTATTTATTATTACAAGGAGCGGGAAGTGTTTTGGGGAAAAAAACGAAGTGGGAAAAAAAACATAGATGACCCCTAAATAGGATGAAGCAAAACGAGCGTCATCTAGCAGGCTAAATTTTTACTGATCATGACCCTATGTTATGACGCTTCTGAAAACGAGTCATCTCCAATAAAAAATTTACTCGTTATGACTCTTATTTTATGACTTTGCTATTTGCTCGTCATCTTGTAGCGTGCGTCATAAAATGCGAGTCAAGGATAGACCTTTTTCTAGTAGTGTATCATAATCTATGAGCAAAAAACGATGTAATTGTTTTTAAGGGAACGTTATTACCTTTTAGCTAACTGATGATTACATCAATTTTCCTTTTTTACTTGACATTTTATCGAACACGTCATAGGCATTCTCTAAAACTGACAACAAAATAACCCACATTGGCAACATCTGTATCAAATACAAATGATATATTAAGTTTAATATGTAAAGGATAACAATTAGCAGAAAAACAAATTACCTAAAAAAAAATACAAACCCTAAATCTATTATCCAACTTGCTATATAAATTGGAAAAATACCTTTGATTAACCAAAAATATACCTTTGATTAACCAAAAATTACCTTTTCCCATTGTGATCGCCATTTAAGCAAACATAAAATGGGTTTTTAGATCACCATATGTGTTCACGATTGGTGGTGGCCGGGTTTTCGGGTCGCAATATGTTTTTTTTTGTTTTTCCTGGTGCACACAATTGGGGGAGGTCGGGTCTTCTGATGGAGAAGATAGGTTTGGTATTGTTTACATTGAGGTCCTTGAAGTTGTAAATTTCATACCCGCTTTTTGAAAGTATTTTTCTTTACACTTTTGACACGCTATGTTTTTTTGTTTATTTTTCCACTTACACGTTTTTATTTAATTTTGACCGATTGAAGTTCAATTTTGACTTTTTATTAACCAATCAAATCGCTTGATTTTGCTTATGCGGCAGAATCGATCAATCTGATTGGTCCAATTTTTTTCCTATAAGATTGTTTTGGCAAAAAAACTCTGAAATAATGTAATTCTTTTATTATATAAAAGATGTTTTATTTTATCGCGTGAAGAAATTGAGTGCTTCTATTAGCCCAGATTGGTTTTCCATCATTTTTTTGTTCATTTGTTATTCTTCTATTATATAGAAGATGCGTTTTTTGCTTAGCTTTATAAGGGTTTTTTTTTTTTTTTTTTTTTTTTTTTTTTTTTTTTTTTTTTTNCTACTTCTCTTTTTCTCATTTTTTTTGTATTTTTCTTGATTTTTTCGATTTGTTCATTTTTTTATTTTTATTTTTATTTTTATTTTTATTTTTTTTTGAAATGTGTGAGTTTATATTACTTTATTACTAATCGAGTTATAGGCTTATATTAGTCTACTAGTTGGATACCCACGCATAGCGGTGGCGATAAATATAATGAATATTATAAATATATTAAATAGATTGCTAGCCCAACTCTCCTCACAATTCCCTACCCACTTAGTGAATTCGTTTCACAACACTCCAAATGTATATGTGCTAGTTGTATGTGTTTACTTGGGTTTCCCGTAGCTTTCCCGTGACATCATTATTCCACATATAGAAAGACCCTCGCAATCTCTTACCCGTCAAACACTCCCTCCAAAAATATATGATTTTGACGAATTAAGATTGTATTGATTGAAATAAAAGTTAAAGTTGTAAAAATTTGAATCAAAATAAAATAAACCCACTAAAAATGTAAAAACTAAAAACTCTTATAAATATATCAAAATGGATGTCGAATTAAAGAGCAAAAAATTTCAGAAAATATGGTGAAATTAGATCATAAAAATGATAAATGAATAAAAAGTTATTTCAATTTGAAAATAAATGTGAATTTTTAGTTGAGAAGTGACACATTCACTCTATGATTAGAGCTTATTATCTTAATTTTAAGATAAATGCTTTATATAGTAGCATATATATATATATATATATATATATATATATATATATATATATATATATATATATATATATATATATATATATATATATATATATATATATAGATAAAACTGCAAGGAAAATAAATTTATAAAAGTTAACATAAGCTCATAAAAAAAAATAATAATAATAAAATAAAAAAAAAATCTCACTTGAAATATTAGTGCGCAGCCCCAAAAGGCCCAAAGTCCCAGATGCACAAGAAATCTTTTCATTTCTGCTACAGATCGATTGTTTTCTGCACACAACCTGTTTGATAATAAGACAAAATCATGAAGAAACCCAAGCGAGCTAAACCTCCAAAACACAAAAATGGTGTCGATTTCATCAGCAACATGCCGGACGTTGTTCTTCTGTTGATTCTTCAAGGCCTTCCAACAACCGAAGAAGTAGTTCGAACAAGCATTTTGTCGACACGATGGAGGTATTTATGGACTTCTATTCCCTTTATAGACTTAGATGTTTCTCGAGGACCCAAAAACCCTACAAAACCACAGAAGAAAAGATTCAAAGAGTTTGTCTCTAGGGTTTTAGAAAGCCAAACCCTAGATTTGAATAGTTTTCGTTTAAAATGTTTGAATTACTACATGCCGGTGACAATATGGCGGTGGGTTAATACTGCTGTGATGCGCAAAGCCAAAAGGATTGACTTGATGTTTTTCACTAAGGAGAATCATGTCATTAAGTGGCCACATTGTCTGGTAACTTGCGATTCATTGGAGTCATTAAGGTTGGATTTTTATCCACGTTCTTTTTTAGTATTTCCTGATGGTATGTCTTTTCCAGCACTTAGGTTTCTTGAACTGAACAATATCATTGCAAAACTTGATATGGTAGAAAGGTTTCCAAAAATTTGTCCGTTACTTGAGGAGTTATGTTTGATAGATTGCTTCATTAAATATCACAAGTTGGGGGACATTCTGAGTGTTTCATGTTCAAAGATCAAGACTTTAAGAATTCATCAGCTGAATAATGATTTTTATGGACCGGGAATCGCTAATCTTGGCCTTAAGGTTTCATGCCCAGATTTGGAGCTTCTTGAGTGTGTGGGCATTGAATTCAAAGAACATTTTATCTTGGAGAATGTAAATTCCTTGAAGAAGGCCGTGATTCTACCTCAACGCAGATTCATATGGAATGAAATATCTAAATTGGGTGACACCATATTGAAGGTGTTAGTTGGAATATCTCATGTGGAATCTTTGTCACTCAACAGACCTATCATTTGGGTAAACACTTAACTTTCTTTATGTACAATTCTTCATTTGATGTCATTTATGTGCAATATAATCAATATAAATGGTGAAATGTGTAATGTGTTTGTTCTCCCATTTTTGACCGCGACATAGTGTAAAAGTGTTTGGGAAAAATGTTAAAGTACTCGTTACTTATGGCTAAGCATCAGAATCGTGGGTGGACAAAGTTTATATCATCATTAGATTTGAACTATCTATCACTTTATATTGGACACGAGGGGAAACTTAACATTCTGTTTATAAAAGGACATACATGATTCATAACAAAATTGGGTTCTACCATCTATATTTTTTTCTTTTTTAAAAGTTATAGCTAGTAATTCTTGATTTTACTCTTATTTAAGTCTCTTTACCGATCATGACATTTTGGATTTGCTTAAACCTAATTTTTGACTGCGTTTTTAGCTTATGTAACTAGATTTATATATTTTGCTCAGTGTGTGGTCTACATTGACCTGTTTCATACTTAGGGCTTGTTTGTTTTTATTTTATACAGTATTAAGTTATTTTCAATTATATACGTTGTATGTGTAGATATATAATGTCTATTTGTAGTCGAGCAACTGCTGTTTGTTTTATGTTTGAATTACAATAATTATGTAAATATGAGTGACTTAAATGGACAGAGCAACACCGTTCTGACTTAATTTTTTTGCTAAATTATGCTTCAATTGGCACATAATTCTCTTTATGCAAATTAATTCATCAATACTATAAGTAACCAAAAATTTCAAACTTAGAATTCCGCTTTATCTTGATTGTACATTTGTTTTCTGATATTCGACTTAGATGCGTTTGAATAGGAGTATAATATCACTTATTTTATTTTAAAAGAGCTTTGATACATAGACCTAATAAATGGACCTGAAAAGAGACCATAAATGATGATACGTACCCCGGAATCTTGTGGAGCAAAATCGTTAGCACAAAAAGTTGATGGTATACGTTAATTTAGCCCTAAATTCTTTCAAAAAGGATATTTCATTTTCCATAGGATAGATGAGATATATGGTATATAGCATTTTTCGGTCCTTGCGAAATCCGGCCTATTTCATACTTCTCCACATATTCGTACGTCGCTTAATTCTGAACTCTAAGACCGAGTTATCAAGAGTGCTAGTGTGGCCGTAATACAAGTCAAATTTTGATTAAGCCATGTAAATATCTATGTTTAATTGGATTATGCTTTCATTTACTTTTGTCCTTTTAATTTGTTTTGTGAATATCATCTTTTTTTTCTAACTCACAAGTATTGCTGACTATAGTAGCACCAAGCCACCAACCCCACCACAATACGAATAAACAATATAGAAAGACATTCTGGACGTGGTTACACCCTCTTAATGGAATCTTTTATTTTTCTTGATAGTTTATGGATGTTGCTCGTGGTCTGATAAGAGATTTCCCTGCATCTTTTCCCAATCTGAAGAGACTTGAGATAACCACTACAATTTGTGCCTTCACTTTCAATATTATTATCCGAATTATCAGAGGATCTCCAATATTGGAATCTCTTCATTTGAACATTCAAAAGGTAGTCTTTCTCATTGATCATTAGAAGTTTCTTTGTTGTATCATAATCTTGGACAGGGATGGCTCACTTCCACACTTGGTAGTCTTAATCTTGACCATATCATAGGTTACACACGTGTGCAAAAAACAAAAAGAAACTTGAACATACTTGTTGTATAGACTTTAGAAGAGAATGCTTCGAATTAGGGTTGGGAAAAGGTAGGTTGTATTAGGAAAAATAATAATAATAATAATAATAATAATAATAATAATAATAATAATAATAATAATAATAATAATAATAATAATAATAATAATAATAATAATAATAATAATAATAATAATAATAATAATAATAATAATAATAAAAAACACACACACAGACACACTTGAACATACTTGTTGTATAGGCTTTAGAAGAGAATGCCTTGAATTAGGGTTGGGAAATGGTAGGTTGTATTTATTTAAAAAAATAAAATAAAATAAAATAAAAGTGTAAATATTATGGATTGATTGAGCTGTGTGTTTTCGTTACCTTGACCTGCCCTCCCCAGCCCCTTTTTTTTTTTTCTTTAAGATTTGGTAAGCTGTTAATAGATTAATAATGTATGTTCAAAAAAAAATAGATTAAGAATGATTACAAAAGTTTCCAGTGGAATAATTATGTAATTCTTTGAATACTTCCGGCAATTTGAAAACCATTTGATGCTTTTTTTTTAGCTAAATCTTCATATCTAGGCCGTTTAACCCGTTATCAATAACACATTTGCCATAATGACTTATTTTTACATATATTGAATGCATTCTCCCTCTACATTTGAATTGTATACACAAGTCATATTTAATTTTTTGGGTGAAAGAGTCTTAAAATTGTGACCTTAAGTTTTACTTTGGAGGGGTGTTCATCGGTCGGTTATCGGGTTGTTCGGTTTATTCGGTTCGGTTAGTTCGTGTAAGTTTTCTTGTGGGTTAAACCAAAAACTGTACAAAACCGAATTTAAATATGATTAAACTGAACCGAAAGCCGAACCAAATAACCCGAATTACTTAATTTTAATTATTTGGTTAATTCATTTTTTAGCAAAAAAAAAAAAAAAAAAAAAAAAACATATCCAAACAGAAGACAATATTTATTTCGGTTCGGTTTTGGTTTTCAGTTTTTGTTGGTGAAACCCGAATTCTGCACATCCCTACTTTGGAAGCTTAAAAAACGTAACCATCTAATACATGTTTCAAGAATTCCAATAATGCAATTCTTTGATGATTTAGGAATCCGATGGATCGGAATATTGGGTCTTAGATGAAGTTGAAACAAGGGAAATCTTGACTCGTCATCTCAAAAGGGTCGAGTTTCTTGAATTTGATGGAATAAAACATAAATTAGTTATAGCCCGTTGGTTACTGGAGTATGCAACTGTGTTGGAGGAAATGGTTTTCAGTTGGCATAATGAAGTAATGTACCATGAGATGTCAACGGAGACAATGAATCAAGTGTCGAAATTCGACAAGGCTTCTTCAACTGTGAAATTGATTACTCTTTTAAAGCACTGATAATTCAAGTTTTTTGAAGTATTGATAATTCAAGCATTCGATGAAACTTTAACTAATATGCAGTCATGCTATGGTAACTGCTACCAATGTATCTTATGTAGATGCTCTTTGGACTTGGATATTTGCATTTTTTTTGTTTGAGTAAAACACGGCATGTCAGAAGTGCTAAAACTGGTGGGTTGGGTAACATGTTTGTATCAAAATGGGTGATTTTTATAAGTGCTTGTTACTCTTTGACCCTCTGAATTTGCCACAGATATAACATATCAGTACTTTTGTGACCGGGGAATACATTATCCTTTTTATGAGGATGTGGAAGTGACAGTTGAGATGGGAGTGTTTGGTCTTACTTTTAAGGAGTCTGCAAATATTGGTTTTATCCATCTCCAAACGTATGGTTGTGGTGTGATGAATCAGAAGTGTTGTGCATGATGATCATTAATTCTTGCCTACTTTCTTTATCAATTCATGTTGACATTATTCATGTCGTCTTTGATCTCTTTTCATTGTTGGTCATTGTACTAAAGTTTCACTCTTAAAATTTAAGGTGAGATTTGACACTTATCTATCAAAGTGTAATATATTTTAAAATGTTACCTTAATTGTCTATTATTACTTTGCATTAGATTGCTCTGAGTAAATTAAAATATGGGTCAAAATGGGTAATTTATAAGGGTGTATTGTAGCATTTACTGCCCATTTTTACACCTATATTTTTAGTACTTTTCTGTTTGTTATACACATTCCTTTCATGATGGTGAATGTCCCACTAGTGAAAGAGCTTGTAGATCTACTGTTGTAGACCTGTTGTGGACCTAATAGGCAGGGGCGGAGATAAAGGGGGGTCCGGGGGGCCAAGTGACCACCCGGCGAAAAAAAATTGTAGTGTTGGCATATCTATACTAGAGTTTTGCTGTCTTGGCTATGCACAATTGCACATGCATATTTGAACTTTATTTTTTGAGTGTTAAAATGACACCATTTTTTGTGTTGTTATTGTAATGTCTACCCAATGTTGAGTTCTAATGATTGTGCATTAGATTCATGCATCTCCCGCTATTAGGAAGAAGACTTATTTACATTGAGTTCTACATTCCATGTCTTAATTGTATCGTGCAATATATATTCACAATGCGGAGCAAGCGATGATGGCGATGTGATGGAAAATATCAATTTATAAATTCTTGCATACGGTAGGATCAACTTCTTAAAAAATGTCGAGTTTTCATGTTAAAGACTCTCTTGCATTAAGAACTGTTGAGGCGAAATGGAGCATTAGCTTAAATAGAATTACTAGATGATTGTATTGGTCTGTATACAATATAGAATGCATAGTTGTATGTAGTTTTTGAATGCTATTGTTGTTGTATAGCTTTTATTATTTTCAGAAGTCTCTAAACCTCTCATGGGGAATGTCCATGAGTTGCGTTTAAGGCTTTATACTTTTTGTGATAAACGTAGAGACTGTGTTTGAAATAATGATATGTTACTTTTGTTATATACTTGTCTTATTTTGCTATAATCCATGTTGGTAGTTTGTGTTTCATTTGTTTTCTGGATTCTAATGGTTAATTATGTTTTATTCTAAACATAAACGTGGTTTTAAACGTATGCTAAAAAAACAAAAAAGGCTGTGAATTGCTTTGATTTGAAGTTAATTTATGAACTTGCATGCTGGATTGGGAGATTGCTTGGTCGATCCTCAGCTCAGGTTTTATGAGTTTAATTCAAACAAAATACAAGGTTGAGCTTGGCTTCAATTGTCAATTAATTAAACAACTTTTACCTTTAGAAGCTTAAACTTCACATATACATTATCACTTCTTTTTGCATTATATTGCATACATATTCCTGCCTAACGAACACCATATAGCTTATTTGGTGCTATCTATTTTACATATTGCTATTTATTCTTTCTTGACCAATGGATCAGGAAGAAGAAGTTGTGCATAAATTGTTTTTGGTGAGCTCACACTAACTGGGAAGAAGATAAATAATGATATTTCTGACATGTAATAAAACAAACGTATAAACAGACTTTAATTTTTTAACTAACATGTGACCACTAGGCATATGATACTAATATGATACTAATGATTAGGGGTGTCATATGGGTCAACCCGACCCGATAAGCCTCTATCGGGTCGGGTCTATCGGGTTTTCGAAATATAAAAATTAACCGGCAACCCGACCCGATAAGGAATCGGGTTATCATGTTTGGGTTTATCGGGTTGGGCTTATTGGGTTATCGGGTTATACATAAAATCAAGCTCAAAATGTTGGTATAAAAGTACACTAATCCTTTTTATTGTGCAGATTGGTTTCATCTAATAAACCACCTAACTAGTATTTACCCAATATTTAACGAAACAAACAAGCATATTACAAGTAGGCATTGAATTTTTCTGGCAGTGGGCATGTTGTTTTTGCATCAGTAGCAGCAAAATTATAAAAAAGGAAAGACACCCTCAGTTTCTTGTTAAAGGTAGGGCTGAGCGTCGGTTCAAAACCGACCCGAACCGACCCGACCCGAAAAAACCGAGAACCGAATTTCATGAAAAACCGGAACCGAAACCAAACCGACGGGCCGTCGGGCCGGTTCGGTTTTCGTCGGTTTGGTTCGGTTTTGTCGGTCTACGTGTATTTTGGCATGTTTTTTGTCGGTTTTGGGCCGAACCGGACCGAACCGAACCGACCCGAAACCGAATTTTATGAAAGACCGGAACCGAAACCGAACCGACGGGCCGTCGGTCCGGTTCGGTTTTCGTCGGTTCGGTCGGTTTCGTCGGTCCGGTTCGGTTTTGAACCTTCGGTGCTCAGCCCTAGTTAAAGGGCAATACCCTTCACTTTGTTATTAAAGGCTGCATCATGTGCATAAGTGCATTCAATCATCAGTTTTTTTTAGTTAAAAAGCCTATACAATGATTTTCATAAACACAAGTAAAATTGATACCTTTTACTTTCGATTCAAATTAATAACAACCTCTACTGATGCATCATGCATGGCACTCTAACCAAATTTAAAGATGTAGTATATCATATTTTGTCTATCAAGCTTGCTGTTTAAAAAACCATGACTAAAAGACTATCAAAAAAGGATTTTAGTGTAAAAAGTAACAATTTTTTAATGGGACATTATAGCTAATCGAGTATATCGGGTTAACCCGATAACCCGATAACGAACTATTTAAGACCCTAACCCGACCCTATTAGGCTATCGGGTCTATCGGGTTGACCCGATAAGCTAAGTTGGACCCGAATCAACCCGACCCTATAAGGCCTTATCGGGTTCGGGTCGGGTCGGGTCAACCCATTTGACACCCCTACTAATGATACTACATTTGCATATGAAAGTGTTATGGATAATTATGTCCTTATTGTACACATATAGCCCATAAGAGGTCCATGACCCAGTTAGCTAATATTTTTCTTATATATATCTTTGTAATCCCTCACATTATTATCAATTGAAGATATTTTCATTCCCTCGATTCTTAGGGCCCGTTTGGTATGGAATGTTTTATGGGTTTAGACTTAAAGTAGGCTCAAAACTTTTGTTTGGTATGCATTGTGGGGTTTAAAAATAGGGATCAAATCCTCAAACTCTATCATCCACAAAAGTCATCCTACCACCTTACTTTTCACAACTTTTATCCTTGTGGGCCCATCTCCCACCTATCTCTCTATCTCTCTCTTTACTTATTTTTTTCTTATTATAAAATTATATTTTTTTATTAAAATTTTCTCTCTCTTCATTTAATTTATACTTATATTATATTCAAATTAAAATCTAAAGGCCCGTTTGGTTTATAGATGAGTTTATGATTAGAATTTGGATTTGGATTTGAATTTGGTTTAGGGTATGAATTTGAAGTGAGAGAAAATATTATATTTAATTTGAAAAGATTTTTTAATAGTTAGTAAAATAATTAATAAATAAAATTAATACTAAAAAGGACAAGAAATTGTGGCTGACATTTATTTTGGAGCATTAAATGATCTTTAATATATGGAATTGTTAAAATCCTACAATATTGGACAGGGATGGAAATTTGGACTTAGACCCGCGCATGAGACCAATGTCATAAAACGAAACAAAGGATTTTGCTTAACTTTCAACCTAACCCCACCTAAACACACATACCAAACGGGCCCTAAATCCAAATCTTAATACTAATCTTAATCATAATCCTAAACCCATCTTAAAACCAAACGTGCCCTTATTTACAACACCCGTCTAAAGAGTCTCTATTAAAAAAATACTTGTGCGCAGCCCCAAAGTACCAAACGCACTAATAAAAAAATCTTTTCAATTCTGCTTTACCAAAACAAGTGCACACAACCTCTTTGATCATTTATCTGTGAGGTGAATAAGACAGAATCATGAACAATTCCCAGCGAGCTAACGCTTCAAAACACGAAAATGGCGTCGATTTCATCAGCAACATGCCTGGCCCAATTCTTCAGTTGATCCTTCAAGGTCTTCCAACAACTGAAGAAGTTGTTCGAACCAGCATTTTGTCCAGAAGATGGAGGTACTTATGGACTTATATTCCCTCTATAGACTTAGATGTTTCTCGAGGACCAAAAAACGCTAAGCAACCACAAGAGGAAATATTCAAAGACTTTGTTTCTTGGGTTTTAGAAAACAAGACCCTAGGTTTGGATAGTTTTCGTTTAAGCTGTTTGAATTACTACATGCCGGAGACAATTTGGCAGTGGGTTGATGCCGCTGTGGTGCGTAAAGTCAAGAGACTTGACTTAGCGTTTTTCACTAGGCTTGCGGGCCCGGATATCACTTTGCCGCATTTTGATTCCTTGGAGTCATTAAGGTTGGATTTTTATCAACGTTCTTATTTAGCATATCCTGATGATACGTCTTTTCCGGCACTTAGGTTTCTTGAACTGAACAATCTTTTCGTTGAGAATCTTGATGTAGTAGAAAGGCTTTCAAAAATGTGTCCATTACTCGAAGAGTTAAGTTTGATAGATTGCTTTATTAGATGTTTTAGGTTCTACGATACTCTTTGTATTTCGTGTCCAAAGCTCAAGACTTTAAGAATTCATAAGCAGACATGTGATTCTTATGGAAGGGGGATCTCCCATTTTTGCATTAAGGTTTCATGCCCAGAACTGCTCTTATTGGAGTTGGTAAGTCTTGAAGTTAAAGATCATTTAATCTTATTAAACGTAGATTGTCTGAAGAAGGTTTTGATTCTCCCACAATTCATACTGCAAAAAAAAGTATCATCTCAACTGGGTGACACCATATGGGAGTTGGTCGCTGGAATATCTCATGTGGAATCTTTGTCGCTCAACCTCTTTATCTTTCGGGTAAAAACTTATTATTATTATTTATTTTTTATGTACGATTCTTTCTTTTATGTCATTTAATGTATATGGTGAAAGATGTAATTTTCATTCTCCATTTTCTTGCCTCGACATAGTTATTAAAGTGTTTGAGCCAAATGTTGAAATATTCGTTACTAATGGCTTAGAATCAAAATCTTGAGTGGAAAAAGTTCATATCATCAATAAGGTGAAATATGTAAGTTTCAATTTAAATCGAGCATGAGGGGAAACTTAACATTGCATTTTTAAAAGGACATACATGATTCATAATCAAATTATTATCTACATTTTTTCTTTCTGAAATTAATAGCTAATGATTTATAATCTAAATCTTAATTTAGGTTCTTTACAGATCATGACATTTTGGAAATCTTTAAAAGTGTTTTTAGACCGGGGTTTTAGCTGATTTCTTAGTTTTTCATATTTTGCCCATTGTCTGGCCTACATTGATTTGTTTTATACTTACTCTCTTCATCCACAATTCTTCATTACTGTAAGCAACAAAAACTTTCATACTTAGAATTCTGCTTCATCTTAATTGTACATCTGTTTTATAAAGTATTTCACTAATTTTATTTTATACAGACACTAATGAAACGTGGGAATCTTGTGGAGCAAAATCATTAGCATAAAAAATAGATGGCATATGTAATTTTAGCCCTTAATTCTTCCAAAAAGGGAGACATTTTATTTTACATAGGACGGAAGAACCGTTGAAGTACTTGGTAAATAGCCTTTTTTTTTGTTCTTGTGATATTTGGCATATTTCATCTTTCTACACATATTCATACATGTCATTTAACTTTGAACTCTAAGACCGAGTTATCAACAGTGACTGTTGTAGCAGCATACTTTCGTCATTTTTTTATTACTTTTGTGAATATCATCTGTTTGTTTTCTAAAGTCAAAAGTTGTTGCTGAATGTAGCAGCACCAAACCGTCACAATACGAATAAAAGATATAGAAAGACATTCTTGATGTAATTATACCCTCTTAAAGGAATTTGTTGTTTTTCTTGATAGTGCATAGATGCTGTGGGTGACCTGATAAGAACTCTCCCTGCATCTCTTCCCAATCTGAAGAAACTGGAAATAACGACAACAACTGATGGCTTCACTTTAAATATTATCATTGGGATTATCAGATGTTGTCCAATTTTGGAGTCTCTTCATTTGATCATTGAAGAGGTAGTGTTTCTCATCTCAGTTAGGTTACACACGTGTGCGGAAAAAAATAAATATCAAATTTCAACATACATCTTGTATAGGCTTTAGACAGAATTCCTTGAATTATGGATGGGAAAGGATAGGTTGACTTGGAAAAATATGTGTAAGTTTATAGATTGGTTGATCTACCTACAGCCCTTCACTCCCTCTGTCTGTTCTCTTAAAAATTTGGTAAATACTTAATTTATAAAAAATGATTACAAAAAGTTGCTGGTGAAATAATGATCTAATTCTTTTAAGTGCTTTTTGGGCTATGTGAAAACCAGTTTTTACCTTTTGAGCTAAATCTTTAAATGTAGACAGTTTGACCCGTTATCAATAAAACTATAATCACGTTGACCTGTTTCTACATAAATGGCTTAATTTTTTACTCTACATTTACATCGTATACCGAAGCAGAAATAAGTCATCTTTTTGGTTGAAAAAGATTTAAAGTTGTGACCTTATTTTTTACTTTGGAAGCTTAAAAAAAGTGAGTTAGCATCTAATACAGGTTTCAAGAATCCCAATAATTAGTTTGAGGTTTTGCAACCTCAAGATGAAAATATAATGTAATTTTTTCTTTAATGATTTAGGAATCTTCTAAACCGGAATATTGGGAGTTAGATGAAGTTGAATCAAGGGAAATCTTGACTCGTCATCTCAAAAGGGTCGAGTTTTGTGAATTTGATGGAGAAAAACATAAATTAGTTATGGCCCGTTGGTTACTGAAGTATGCTAATGCGTTGGAGGAAATGGTTTTCAATTGGTGTAATGAAGTAATGTACCTTGAGAAGTCAACAGAGACAATGAATCAAGTGTCGAAAGTCAACAAGGCTTCTTCAACTGTGAAATTAATCTCTCTTTTGAAGCACTGATGATTAAGCTTTCTGCTAAACTGTAACTCATATGCCATCATGCTATGGTATCTACTATTCAGGTTTCTCATGTAGATGCTTTTTAGATTTAAACATTGGCAGTACCTAATTGGCTAATTTCATATTGCCTGCATTTTTCATATATCCTTTGCATCTGTTTGGTTGGAGTAAATCACTACTATCAGAAGTGGTAAAACTAGTGGGTTGGGTAACCTGTTTGTATCAGAATGGGTGATTTCTTAAGTGCTTGTTGACCCTCCCATTTTGCCGCATATAACATTTTAGTACTTTTGTGACTAGCGATACGCCTTCCTTTCCATGAGGGTGTGGAAAAGGCAGCGAAAAAGGAGTGTCTGGTCTTATTTTTATCGAGACTGCAAAGATGGGGTTTGTCCATCCCCGGATGTATGATTCTGCTGTGATGATTGTGCAGATTTGCTATATACTATCATGTTGGTACAACAGGATTACGTGTTTGTGCATGATTATTGTCAACTCTTGCCTACTTTCTTAATCATTCATGCTGACATTATTTCTGTTATCATTTATCACATTTTTTTAGAGCGGCATCTTTTATACTTATATACTGCCTATCTCACAAATAATAATACCTCACAATGTCTCCAACCTCCAACGAGACTTGAACCCATAGTTTCTAAGTTGAGGGGTTATTCACCTACTACTAGACCAAATGCCTTGGGTCTCTTTTTAATCACAATTGTTGGTCCTTGTCCTAAAGTTTCCTTCTTAAAATTTAAGGTGAGATTTGACACGTATTTATCAAATAGTAATATATATTGTCAAGTATAGTGACCCACTCCTCCGTGGGTATTTTGGTAAAAACATAAATACAAACGAAAGATAGTTTTTCCCAATATTAGATTGTTACTCGACCTGTAATTATTATATGGATCATTCTTCATTAATAAGGGCACGTTTAGTTGGACATTTTTTGATTAAAGGAATCCTTTCATTCCATAAATGTTTGGTACAAAATTGTAAGCAATGAATGTAGGCCATGGCATGAAAATGTGATTCCCCTCAAGTTATGTGTCTTTTGGCAATTCCCATCCAAAAAATGGGCCCACATAAATTTTTCTCTCACAACATACTTAAATAAATTAATTAAAAAATGGAAAATACTATATCCACCTAAGGTTTACAAAATCTCAGCCACTCGCTGACGTGGCAGAGTGCTGATTGGTTGGTTTTCTGTGGGCCACAGAAAACCAACCAATCAGCACTCTGCCATGTCAGCGAGTGGGTGAAATTTTGTAAACTTTATGTGGGTGTAGCACACCTCTTAAAAAATATAATATCATGATTTTTTGAATATTTTATTAAGTAACTTTTAAAATAAAATAAAAAAATTAATTATATATTAATTTTCTCTCTCTCTCCTATATCATTTCCAAATCCAAATCTTAAACCGAATCCGAATCCTAATCCTAAACCCCTTAGAAACCAAACTGGCCCTAAAGTAATGAAAAATAGGTTTTCGGAGTTGACGTTAGTAGATTTCTGAAATAGGACACAAGTCAACAACTTGAGGTAACTGGATGAGGGTGCGTTTGATATGAGGGTGTGGCAATCAAGGAATAGATTGAATCGTATTGTTAATTGTTTGGTTCAAGTTTTTAGTAATTGAAGTGGGTCCGGGAATCAAAGATTGATTCATGGCAAGGATGGTGACTTTGGCAAATCCAAACCTATAACTGGAACCCACATTTATATTAATTATTAAAAAAACAAAATCATCTCACTTTCTCCTCAATAAATTATTTATCAATTACTAAAATAAATTTTTTAATAAAATATAATTTTTTTTCTCTTATCTCATTTTCTTTCATTTTAAACCGAATCTAAATCCGATTCCAAATCATTTTAGGGTCCGTTTGGTTAGGCACTTTGGAATGGGTTTTGTGTTGAAAAGACTTTAATTATTTGTTTTGTTCATTCTTTTGAAAAAGTAAATGGGAGTTGGAATCAAAAATAATAGTAGGCAATATTGGTTGGTTTGAGATGAGTTTGTGTATTTTTGTGGGCCATTTTATTTTTTTCTCTCTATATGGTGGACCCCTCTATATTTCTCACATCTTCTTTTGCAATTTTAACATTCAAATGATATATATTTCATTTAAAATTTATTATAAAATATATTTAAATACATATAACTTCTCTCTCCTAAACTTGACTCAAATCCAAATCCTATATCAAATCTAAATCCTAACCCAGTCCCACTTACGAACGAAACGGACCCTTACAAACCAAAAAGGCCTTTACGATTACATGGTCAAATTTTCGTTGTTTAATTTGGTGGAAGATAAAATAATTTTGAAAGTGTAACATATAACCTTCGAGAGTTAAAACTGAAATAAGAATAATAAGAAATAATCATAATAGCATATTTCAGATGCACTTACAAAAAAATATGTATTTCTCATAAATTTTTCTCTCTTCATTCGAAATGTCTGATTAAAAAAACTTATCATTCTTTTTATTTTATTTTACATATCGAAAACGAAAGAAACTTTAATTCCCTGCTATTGGAATCACTTTCTTTTTAAATAGGACCACACTTTATATTTTATATTTCTCTTCATTACTATTACTATAAACTAATATGTTTTATAAAAATTTTTACATAAAATACATTTTTATATCATTTAATTTTTTTTCTCTCTCCATCATTAATTTTAATCCAAATCCAAATTCAAATCCGAATCCAAAGCCATATCCTAAACCCTCAACAAACCAAACGCACCTAGTCGTTTGGATTCAAATTTTTGGATTTAAAGTTGTATTTCTTTACAGTTTTATGGTCAACATAATGGATTGACACATTTGAACCATTTATTAAACAAGTTGTACATATCGTTCTAGTTCTCAAAAAAGGTTATCATACACTTGAATATCAGTTATGGACACTTTACATTGGGTTTACATTTGATGTGACATTTTTAATTTGTTTGGTTAAAAACTTGAGGTTTAAAAATGGGGTTCAACCCCACATTCAAGGGCATGGAGAAAACCGGACCACCGAGCCTCCTTTTGTCAGTGATTTTTTTTTTCTTCTTTCTTTTTTGTACTTTTGTTTTTTATATAGAGGTATTTGTTTCCCATATTCATTTAGGTCCACACAAATATGTAGTGGTGGGCCCCTTTTTTTAATATTTAAACAAAATTTTATATAAATAAAATTATATAAATTATATATTTTCTCTCTCCTACATCAAATCAAAATCCAAATCCTAATCTACAACTTTACACTCAAATCCAAATCCTAATCTAAACCCACCTACAAACCAAACGGGCCCTAAGTTTTACGAAAATCCCTAACTTTATTTAGTTGAGCATTGTTAAATCCTCCTACAATATTCTCCTACTAATCCTCCTACACACACAACAATATTATATATTTTCTTTCCACTCATTCTATCTCCGCATCCAAACCGTCAGTTCTGACACTTGTCAGGATCCTGTGAGTAGAGGATTTGTAGGCACAGTAGGAGGATTTATCATTTTTCTATTATCATATCTATTTCTATTATCATATCTACTCACTAATGTCGATTTTCATCGGTTAGTATCTGATTTAAAACTTTAGGAACAAAACCCAAACCCTAACTCGGTCATATTTTCCAGTTTCCCCTTGCTCTCAAAATTATTACTCTACTATGCACAAAGCCAAAATTGCCCGCACCCTGTTCGATAAAATGTCTGTCTGAATACTTTTGCTTCTGATCATCAAACAATGAACAAATCCAAACGAGCTAAGCCTTCAAATCTCGAAAATGGTGTCGATTTCATCAGCAACATGCCGGACCCTATCCTTCAGCTGATCCTTCAAGGTCTTCCAACAACCGAAGAAGTTGTCCGAACCAGCGTTTTATCGACACGGTGGAGGTATTTGTGGACTTCTATTCCATATTTTCCGTCTTTAGATATAGATTGTTATCGAACAGCACCGACTCCCTCTTTAATGTTCCCAAAGAAAAAATTCAGAGACATTGTTTCTTGGTGTTTAGCTAACAAAACCGTAGATTTGGATAGTTTCCGATTATGTTGTGCGAGTTACTACGGAAAGTCTACTGTACATAAGTGGATTGAGGCAGCTGTAAACCGCAATGTCAAGTCACTTGACTTAAAGTTTTACCCCACCCCGGCGGATGATGATTTTCTTGATGGTCTGATAGCTATCGAAGCTATTGAATTGCCCGAATTTCTAATAACTTGCGAGTCGTTGGAGTCATTAAGGCTTTTTCTGTATCAACGTATTATAGGTTTGCCTCGCTGTACGGGGTTTCAGGCACTTAGGGTTGTTGAGCTCAACAACGTTTACTGTTTCGATCATGATTTAGTTGAAAAGTTTCTCAACAAGTGTCCGTTACTCGAGGAGTTTAGTTTGATAGACTGTTTTATAAGAATACTTGATCCTGTATGTGTTTCATCTTCTAAGCTAAAGACTTTGATAATTCGTAACTGGAAAAACGTTTGGTCTGGGCTTAAGTTGGACTTTTGGTGTGGGCTTAAGGTTTCTTGCCCGCAACTTGTGTATTTTGAGTATGTTGGTCGTAGATGTGAAATTATTCTTGAAGACGTCCGTTCCTTGAAGAAAGCTGTGATTCATCCTGAAGACTTGCTGCAGCAAAGAATATCACCTACATTGGGCAAAACAGTATCCATGTTGTTAGATGGGATTTCTCATGTGGAATCTTTGTCGCTTAATCTTTATTGCATTCAGGTACATACGTATTCCATTTAAAACACATTTCTTCATTTAATCGCATATAAATATATATGTAATATAAGCAATGTAAAGCGAGATTCCTCAAGCACATGTAAACATTGAGCTTTCAAATTTTGTGGTCCACTAGTACATACTTGAGGCACAATTCTTTTTGTAAGACTTTCTATTGTTGGAGTGCATGCCAACTTCAGGCTCTCAAATTATTGATCATTGGGTATGTGAGCGTTTATTATGATCAATATTTCTGCGGCATAGACTTAGGGTGCGTTTGGTAGGGGTGATTTGAGATGGGTTTTGATTTGTGTCATAAAATTAATTGTTTGGCTGGGGGTTTAGATTTGAAAAGTGAGAAAGGACCCACAAAACCCAAAGGAGGTGGGTTTTAAGTGGTTTTTATTAATTACATTCACTTACACATTCATTTTTTATACACACATACACATTTTTAATCTTTAAATTTAATTTTAATTTTAATTTTAATAAAATATATTTTTTCTCTTACCTCAAAACCAAATCCAAATCCAAATTAATTCTAATCCCGTCTACAAACCAAACGCACCCTTATTTTTTTCCTTGTCATTGTGTGACTCTAAAGGCATGCCAAATATATCCCATTTCATGTCATTTCGACTCATTGTATGGTTCCTGTATGCTTATATCTTCACGTTATGGAAGATAATACCTACTTACCCACACAATTGGAAACTCGATCTGTAATGGGAAGGAGTCTCCCTCCCTCGACTCCGACTTTGCACCTATAGGTAAGCTATTTATCTGACTGACCTTGCTTAAGCTTGCATTTATGTAAGTAAATGCATGAATAGAAGACTGTTTAGATGTATTAAGTTAGAACATTTGTCATAGGTGACAGGGTATTAAACCGATATGGCGATATCTTTGTAACTTGCTATTTATTCCTGTCACTTTTATAACAGCGAACACACAAGTTATCCGTTGTAGTCTGCAGCACATGCTTTTCAGCATAAAACTTTGAACTCAGCATTGTCTCAACTTTATTTTTATTCTCCCGTGTTTGACTTGACATAGTTTAATAAAGTGTGACAAGTGGCGAATAATTAAATTATTCTGTATATGTACTCATTATTAAACTTGAAAATCTTTGGTGGACGAAGTTTATAGCAATATAACATCGATTAATGGGGAAATGTGAAA
Source organism: Artemisia annua (assembly GCA_014162995.1). Taxonomy (NCBI): domain Eukaryota; kingdom Viridiplantae; phylum Streptophyta; class Magnoliopsida; order Asterales; family Asteraceae; genus Artemisia; species Artemisia annua. Next base: position 114,638 of record LBNU01024860.1, on the reverse strand, counting down.
TATTCGTTATTTACATGATTCATAATGTAATTAGAGTTCTTGATCTACATTTTGTCTTTCTGAACTTTGTTAAAGCATAATTATAAATGCGATATAGTATCTAATATGATGCTTGTAGATATTTGAAAGTATCTTGTGGATGGTTCTTAATAAGTAAATGCTTAATACGTCTTCTTTAGTCAGTTAAAGCGTAGAGGGAACTAAGGTTTATCTCAATGTTCATTGTACCAAACCATAGCTGGTACCATACATAAAAAAACTCTTGATGTGTTTGCACCTTCTTGATAGGAATCAGCAGTTAATTCTTGATGTATCACTGGGCATGCTATGGCTCGCAAATCATTAGCAAAATTCACTAATAAACTCTGAGGTTATGATGAGTATTCTAGCATCTGTATAAACTTCCAATTTTGTGTTCCTTGAATCTCAATGCCTTTTCATCGTAATCTGCGGTGTTTTGGTTGTTCAGTGAACTTTTTGTACTGGACAATTCTTTGGTGCTCAGTGAACTTTTCGTAATCGGCGTGTTTTGGTTGTTCTGGTTTATGTAATGCAAATGACCAGTAGCTTCTCGTTGGGATTCGTTCTGGTTACAATAATGCTTCAGCTTGCAAATCTTGGGTGTTCATTCGATAAATATATTAAATGAGTACCTGCATGCATTTTAATTGTATGTAGAAGCAATAATTTTACCCCAATAATCAAATTTAAAATGTGGTTGCTGTTATTATGACAGTGTATTGATGCTGCCCATAATCCGGATACAGATATTCCTGCATTTTTTCCCAAACTGAAGACATTGGAGGTAACCACAACAATTGATGCCTTCACCATGATTGTACTCATCAGGATTCTCAGATTTTCTCCAATTCTGGAGTCTCTTAATTTGATCATTAAAAAGGTAGGCTTCCTCATCTCAAATACTAATTTCTTTTTATCTGTTATAACATTGTAGCTTCATGGATAACTTTAATATATTTCGTGGCGTTCTTTGTATTACTGATTCTTTACAAAATCCATGAGTTATAGGTGGAAAAGAGAAATGGGTTAATAATTGAGGTAGCTCAAAATGGGCGGCTCCAGTTTTAAAAGTTTTTATATATTAGATATGATTGCAGAAGTAATTGTTGAAAACTTGAAATAACTTTTAAAGGTAGATTAGGGGATTGTAAGCACTTGATTATGCTTTGGGAAACGTGTAAACTGCTTGACGCGCCTTTAAGCTTATAGTTTGACCCGTTATCAATAAAATAATAGCCACACTGACCCATTTTCAAATAAGCGGGTCACAATTTCCACCTTTACATCTGAACCGCAGACACAACCTTTACATCTAAACCGCAGACAAAAAAAAAAAAAAAAAAAAACAAATCATCTTTTTGTGTAAATAGAGTTAAAAATGGGACATTTAGCTAACCCTTGCAAGCTTCAACATCTTAAGTAAGCACAGTTGGAACTATTTTTCAAGAATTCTTAAAAGTTACTTCAGATATTTGCAACCTCAAGATTAACTTATGCCATTGTTTGATTATTCAGGAACATTTAACAACAGATTACTGGGTGTTAGATGAAGTTGAAACAAGAACAATCTTAACTCGTCATTTAAAAAGTGTCAAATTCCTTAGAACTAATGGAAAAAAGCGGAGACTAGTTATAACTCGTTTCTTACTGGAGCATGGGAATGCGTTGGAGGAAATTGTTTTCAGCTGGTCTAGTAAAGTCAAGTACCATGAGAAGTCATTGAAGATCATGAAGAAACTTTCAAAACTCCAAAAGGCTTCTTCCACCGTGAAACTGATATCTGTTCTCAAGGAATGATGAGACAAGTTTTAGGTAGAACTTTAACTGCCAGTAACACCAACTTACGTAGTCCTGTTCAGGAGTAGCTAAATTTCTCATGTAGAGGTGCTTTTAGATTTGGCCTTCGCAATACCCTAAACTTATTTTACCTTAATTTTATATTAGTACTTTGCATTGGCGTTGTCTGAGCAAATGACTATTTGTTAGAGGTGGCAGAACGGGTGTATTAGTTAATGCATTAAAACGAGTTTGGGTCAGAACGGGTACTTGTGTGTATTATAACTTGATTGGCTGCCCTTTTTCCACCTATATTTTTTAGTATTTTTTGTTTGTCAATAAGTGAATACACCACCCTTCTCTTGATGTTGAAGAGTGTCTACAGTGGACTTAACATGACTCAACTTGGACAGAAAATGGAATTAGAGAGTTTTTGCCAAAACAATTTCAGGACCAATTTGCATCATCATCATCAGTTGAAACAATCTTGCAGATGATCTACACCATATTGTCATCTTATTTCAAATTGATGGCCTAGTTTTATCAGAGGGCAGTTTGGTGGGTAACTATCTGTGTTGGCATATCATCAGACCTGTTGTTGGTATATCTATACTTACTTTTAAGTCTACGCTTTTTGAACCCGAAAAAACATCCAAAATGCATTGACCTCTATATACTTAAACTAGGTTATTAACCCGTGAAATTCACGGGAGTAAATTTAAAACCGTTGAATAGTGTTTATATAAGAGATCGATTTGTGATATTATGTGAATAAATGATATGTTGGATGTATGAATAGAACATATTAATGCTATATTATGATACAAATAAATTTTTGAATCACTATAATAGGCATTTAATTTTTGTTGGTATGTATTATTAATGTTACATTATGATACAAATAAATAACAAAACCTGTACAAAATAAATAAATAAATGAATAAAATTATATTAAGACCTATTAGTTACTCCCTCCGTCTCAAAATTATTGTCATAAGAGAGAAATCACAAAATTTAATAAAAATGAGACCACTATAAATCTCAACCACTAAAAGAGAATACTCTCATAATATATCCTCTAGTTTTTACATAAAAAGGAAAGTGGACAATTATTTTGAGACATCCTTAAAAGAAAATGTGGATTATAATTTTGAGACAGAGGGAGTAACATATATCCCCTATGTTTCATATTCTTTAATAAGCTATTTGTGTTATAATATTAATGATACATTAAGATACAAATAAATAACAAAACTTATACCATTAAAAAAAAATAAAAAAAAAAATTAAGGTTTTCAACTATTTTTTTAGTATGTGTTAATTGATCGATTGTTCCAAAGAACCAGAAAGCATGTTATGATATGACTTAACATAATCATGTAAAACAAATGATTCTTGTTAAACCCTTTCTACATTGTTTAACATTGTGTTAGAGTCAAACACTCATATGTTATAATCAAGTAATCAAACCTCACAATTTTAATGTTCTTTCAGCTTCTCCTTGTGTCATACCCTCTGCAATCTACACCTCCGAAACAAATAATATCATATATTTGTTTCTATTCCACTTAAAATGGTTGTAATCATCTTCGACATAATTAACGACGGTACAATTTATGAACTTTTCCAAAAAAAACCACAGTATCATCATACCGTTTCCAAATAAAACTTATATTTGAAGTGATTTTCTTTTTTATTGATGCACCATAACTGCTGAAATGAATTTGTTTAATACTACTGACTTAACTTTACATCTTATGTACTTATTACAAAGGTCATAGTTATAATACGGAGTATTACATTCAATATGTTTAAATAGCAATCTAAATTGTATCATGGTTAACCGTACTTATAATAATAATCTATCTTTAAATCCAAAATTACAAAGACATTGTGTCTTATTTACGATCTATCTTTAAGTCCATAATTCCAGCACAATATCATAGACAATTCAACATTATTTCACACAATTTGGATTCAATCTTTACTTTATGCACGATAGATTATAAGTTACTACTACTTTTCGATATATATAAAATACAAACAATAAAGAATCGAACAAAGTGTTGGCACCAGCCGCATTGCGGCGGGTGTTTTTCGCATTTGTTTTAGCTCATTGTTTGTGTAATGTTTTGGGTATATGTTTTCGGCCTAGTTTTATTGGCTTGTTTGTGTTAATAATACATACATGAGCTCAGAAACAATTTAGATACTTGAAACAACGCAACTTCAAAATTATAGAATCCAATTAGAGATTGTGGTATATCAGATAAAATATAATTCGACATCAAAGCAATTAACTGAAACTTAAGATAGCAATGGCACTTCTAATGACCTATCTGGTACACAAACAACAATTAGCTTTCTCCCGGGGTTTGAGTAGACAGGAGAGAGCGTCTCCACCAGCACGTTCAACAGCCCGAAACCCATCTATTTCGTCTTCCATTCCATCATCATCAAGCATTAGTAGTAGTTGGCCCCGTGAATGAAGCATTCCCTATTTTACAATGCGTTTGCACTCAAATTTCAGTTTCATATTTTAGAAACTTATACGCACAGCACAGTAGAGTTGTAAATTATGTAAGATTAGGTCTATTACGCTTTGGCTTCGAGCTTACCCGAACATCCCCTTAAACTTTTATGCAATTGCACCAAACATTAACAAAATCCCGAAACAATATATGTTGATAAGGAGTATGTAGTACAGGAGTTGGACATCCATACCAGATCAGAGAGCTCTAATGACCCACATAGCATCTGCTATAGTTACGCTATATAGGCTGCAACACGACTATCCTGTACAAAGATTAGTCAACTTATTAGTCATCGTTTATTATAAATATTTTACAGCTAATATTTGTACCACGTGGATACTCGGAAGCATAGATTTATTATCTGTGTTACATAGATCAAGATCTGCTGAAAATGTTAGCGACTCAAACTACTGGTTCATCTAGTTAGTCAAGTTCAACACTACAAATTTTTCTTTAAACAAAATAATCTTTACATTAACTATCTAGTGGGTTGTTGCAAAGTTGCTTTGATTTCCATTAAATATATAGCCACCCTATCTTATAAAGTGTAAAAACACTATAAACCAAATCATACCAAATAAATTGTATATATATATGCATTAACCGAAGTAAATGACTCCCCTTAATAAAGGAAAATTAGTGTCAAGTATATGAAACAGCAAGCAGTTAACAAAATGTACTGTTTACAATTTAAATTGAATGTGAAAACATAATTTAAAGTGATAGGATTAGCCAACAGGAGTGCATGAAATGAACATGGCAATAACAAAAACAGGTGATGAAATCATTGACACTATGATGACATAAAATCTGTTGTTAAAGTCCCTGGTGTCCACAAAAGGTTCATTTCAGTTACGACTTATGATTAATAGTTTGTAGCATAAGATGATGAGCTAAAAAGGTTTGTGAAGTTACCTTTAAACTACAGATAGCATCCTCTTTATTTTCTTAGAAGAGAACTCATGACCGACCTGCAAACACATAAATAATGGTTCTTATGCGTTGCAAACACTATAAATATAATATACAAAATATTCTCGAATGGAAAATCTCTACGGAATTCACAGATGCTTCTAATACCTAAAAAACCTGATATTAGTAAAATGCACATTCAACCCCTACAAAAGCTCATTCTAGTATAGTAAACTGAATGATTCTTCGATTCTTTCTAATCCTTTAATTCATAGAAGGTCAAAGCGTCTTATCTATACATCATGTGGAATATCTGATATAGAAAAAGGGCTGGTTGGGCACTGTTTAACTTACCTCTGCTAAAAAACATGAATACCTGAACTCAGACATGAGTCGGGAAGCTGAGAAAGATATCTCATTGCATTTATATTCTTGATAAAACACGATCAACATCAGTAGGCGTGCGAAGAAGCTGTAAAAACAAACATTATAAATAATCAAAAAAACTAATAAGTACTGTATATAGCTTGAAATTCATATAAGATCATAAAGTACCTAAGTTAAGAGTCGTATTTGATGCACATGTTCTTTACCAGCAAACAAAAGCTTTCTATTCATAAGTTTCATAGAAATACAACCAACAGACTACACGTCTATTGCAACTGAATATTCAGCAGGGTTAAGTAAGAGATTGGGTGCCTTATACCATCTCGTGACAACACATTTAGTCATAAAGTTGAGTGCATTTAGTTCAAAGAAAATGTACATACACGCATAAGTTAACATACCCTGAAACGGCAGCTGTGTTTGTTGATTATTTCCATGCAACACAGAATGTGCTCTTTCAGTTCCAGTAGCACGTACTGCAACAGCAAGTCGTTGTTCAATTTAAACATACTCAGGGCTTTTAATGTAGTTTTGATACTTGTATATAGTGGCAATAGGAACATAGTCAAAAGTTATATATTTGTATTCATTCATTTCATCGAATCTTTATAAGTCAGCCAAATCTATTAGAAAGATTGAAACTTGATGAAATTTAATTGAATGAATATTGAATACCCTATGAAACCTCATTCGGTGCGAGTTTTCTGTAAGAGGTTCTGATCAGCACAAGCAGGTATTCCGCTTACAGCGTTAATGAGCACATTACACATCTTGCTTTTCCTTGTAGGACACCACTTTTGAATGGTGGCTCATACGTGATCCACATATCGTGCTCTGTTACCTGAATATATACAAACTAATAAACATCTCCATAGTGGCTCACCTCATCATATTGATAATCTTTACACATAATAATAAAAAGCTATAATTAAAAAATTAAGTTGAGAAAGATATGCTAATATCATTACCTAATGTTAAATGCCAAGATATTAAATTGGGCATTTTACCACACGTTGTATCAAAAAAATATTAATGCCTCGCTTATTAGATTAAACACTTGCAGAAAATATTAAATTGGGCATTTTACCACACATTGTATCAAAAAAAATATTACAGGCCTAACAAATATATTAATTTTTTCATGTGTTCACAACAATCACATAATCGATTGCAAAACTCCCTTGATCATATCAAAATAAATAAGTAAAAGTTACACGCCAATTCAAAAACCCTCATTTCAAACTTTGTCAATTTAGTATATAACTCCTACCACTTACCAGATATTAACAATTAATTTTGCATACATAAATCAAAATGCAACACCATACATCTAATCATGAATTTGACTATTTTATCACACATTTGTTAAAAATATATGCTTTGTTCTTATCACAATTGAAAATTGTTAAAAAAGATAAAAAGGTGCTTACTTTTTTGAATTGAGAAAACTACATCCTTTCTGTCAATAGAATCCGGAAGAATCGTTGATCGAAGTGTTGCGTTTTTCTGATGATTCTGGGCTATGGTTCGTGATGATTATGAGTTAGGGTTTGTGATTAATATTTGGTTGGGGTTTCTAGAATGAATCGGTAGTAGTTGCTCTGGTAAATAGGTTGGTATGAGGCTTCCATGAGAAGCTTTTGACTTTTAAAATATCATTTCCTTAATTAGGATAACTACTTTGAATAGCTTCCTGAATCATAGGTGGTGCGGTTAGAGATGGCAACGGGGCCGGGTATGCGGGGAATGGTTGATACCATCCCCATCCCCGAAGTTAGATAGTTATCCCCATCCCCATCCCCATCCCCGTCGGGGGTCACAATTGCATCCCCATCCCCATCCCCTATGGTGAACGGGGATCCCCAATGGGGAATCGGGGATTTTTTTTCCCCATTATATACATTCATTAGATTAAGTTCAAGCATTCGACAAAACATAGTAAAGAGTACGACTTATTGTAAGTACGAAAACGACTACAATTGGAAACAAAAACGCGAACTAATCCAACATGCAAAGGTACAACGACCATTAACATGAGTATATTAGCTATTAATTGAGAAGATTTTAAATATTATACACGTATATAATTTTATTCATGTATAAAAGATATTCGGGGACGGGTTCGGGGACGGGTACGGGGACCCGAGGGTATTACCATCCCCGCCTCCATACCCGCTTTTGAGTAATGGGGATTCCCCATCCCCATCCCCATACCCGGTCAACTCGGGGATTCCCCGGTCAAATCGGGGTCGGGTATCGGATTCTCCGTCGGATTCGGATTTTTTTGCCATCTCTAGGTGCGGTTCGTTTGATTTCCGGATGAAGATAGATGGTGGGAGGGATGAGTGTCGGTTGCACCGAAAAAAGTGTGGCTTACAGTATAAGCTTTGTTCTTTTGTTTTAATTTTATTCCGAAAATGATGTACACATTCAAATGTATTAATTGATTGCCGAAATTAAAGTAAGGATTTAAATGTATTTGTAAAATTACAATAGTAGACACTCTTAAAAATCAGCATTTACTTTTTAATGGGGCAGAATTGTCTTTTTTATACCTTGCTTTATTAGAATATATAGATTGAATGACACATTAACACAATAACTCCCAAATACGTACACCATAAACATAAATCAAAGTCTCGAACATTAGAGCATCAGCGGTGGTTGTACAACTACCCACCATTGTTACCACTTATGCGTCACATACTTACCACCCTACCATTCCAACACTTTCTCACCATTTTTACCTATCCACTTTCTTTTACTTTGAAAATAAAATATAAAATTAATGACACAACAAACGCTCAGGCTCGTGGCCACGAGTTCTTGACGCTGACTCGACCATGAGGCATCCGCTATGGTGACCCTGATCCACCCCGAACTTCATTTCAATCGTTGCACATGCTCTATGATCAATACCATAAATGAATAAAGTAAGTGGAACCATTTTGGAACAAGTTTAAAATAAAGAATTAATACTTAAAAAAGTTTATGATAGGGACCAAAAATTAAATTTCGAGTAAACCACAAGGGAAAATTTTGGTGGGAAAAATTCACGCTTTAACTTTATGCAGACGCTTTAACTTTATGCAGAGGATAAGGATCTTCTCGTGTTAATACAAAAGTTAGGCGTTCCTTGTTTGAGTTCTTGTTCTCGTATCAATTACTCCCTCCGTCCCAAAATTATTGTCCACTTTGAATTTTCAAAGTCAAAGTGGTTTAACTTTGACCACAAATATATTTTTTTTATTATATAATACTTGATGAGAAATTATTCCATTGAAAAGTAGACTTAAAACCCAATCCATTTATATATTTTGCATCAAATATTATATAACACCTACAAAAATATATAAGGTCAAAGTTGAAAAAGAAAGACTAAAAAAGTCAACACTGGACAATAAATTTGGGACGGAGGGAGTAGATGATAATGCTTGGGGACCTTCGCACTATGAAAGCAACAAACACCGTTAGGCTTATCGAGGGATTGTCTCCCCCGATTATCCTCCGGCGTGAGAGTAAGTAATCGAATTTAGGGTTGTGAAGAGTTTAGGGTTTGTAAATCGTACCTTTGACGAGAGCTATGATGCCCTATTTATATACACGTAACCGATAAGGTTTCGTGCTCCTCACTCTTCGGCCTATTCGCCGATATCGGATATTTGGTATATATCTCCTTTATTTAGGAGATATCCCGTATCTAATCCATTAATAACTTTGGGCTTGGGCCTTGTGGGCCCAAACCCTATAACTGGTAGTCCAGTTGTTGTTATAGCGGCCCACTCGTGGTGGGCTTAAGTGTTAGTATTGTTTACTAATCGGGTCCGTGACCTGAGTGGAGACTATACGTCATCATGTCCCCCCAGTCTAGTGTGCGCAGGGTAAAACCTGCGGATGCTAGACTCAAACCGTGTCAAAATTATTCCCAACGTGTGCGCGGGAAGAATCCGAAATTAAACCGCCAAAATACGCGTGTAATGCACCTAGTCCAAAAAAGTGCAATTCGAGTACCTCGGGAAGTGGAGAGGCTATCCACGTGTCTTGTACCGTTACAACTCCCAGCCACACGATTCGAGTTAGTGGGATCCACGTGTCAGTTATCTGTGGTGGGTGAGGAAACTATATAACCCCCTCCCCACTTTTACTGTGATTATCACAGTAAAAGCGTTTTATCTCCATTTTCAAAGCTTCTAAGACTCCTTTGCAACCCTACTTCTATACGCTAGGTAATTAGCGCGTGCGCCCATTATAAAATACGAAAATGGTCCTTCAACTTCATGATTGCCACTCTGACATAACCGAGGATGAACTGACGCAGTTCGCCTCGGATTATTTCATTCCTTTGGACCTGCACCCAGAGGTGCCGGGTCCAAACGACACCATTGCGGACTTCCCCGAAGGGAAGGTATGGGTATATACGCGCTTCTTCGAGTGGGCGAACCAGCGCGTACCCATAACCGTGCTCTTGAGTGAGATACTCAATTACTACGAGCTCCATATCTCCCAGTTGCACTGTATAGGTGCTGGGAAGATTTCCAATTTTGAGGTGAACTGTCGCTTGTTAGCAATTCCCCCACCCTCCACTTATTTCGCGCGTTCTATCGCGCGTCGTGGTTAAATGGGTGGGTTACCTTCTCTAAGCGCATAGGTGAGCTGCAGTGCTATGTGAAGAAGGTAGATAAACTTAAGGACTGGAGAGAGAAATTCTTTTGGATTGACG
>LBNU01024860.1:70291-93526 GCA_014162995.1 Artemisia annua | reverse complement strand
AAAAAAAAAAAAAAAAAAAAAAAAAAAAAAAAAAAAAAAAAAAAAAAAAAAAAAAAAAAAAAAAAAAAAAAAAAAAAAAAAAAAAAAAAAAAAAACGTTGTCAACAAACCTTCCTTTGCTCTTTCCATATGAGTTTAGTCCTAAACTCCTAATTGCATAAGATTCGACTATAATTACATCAAACACGTGAAATTAAAGGCATATCTAAAATAAGCTATCAATATGATCTTCTTTGGTATTGTCTCACAAAAAGCAAACTTGTTTTCAAAATTGCATAAGATTCAACTATAATTAAGGATCTGATATATCAGTTTCAGAAATAAAATAAAATTTAGCTATAATTACTAAAATGATACGTCATTTTTCAATTTAAAAAAAAATGTTGTAATTTCGGTAATGAAATTAAATAATAACGCATTTCTTGTTACACAAATTAGACATATCAGGGATATGTTTTTGAATTATTTTGAGCTAACACATTTTTAAATTCAAATATGCTTAGCTGATTGGAATTCACACCTTTTTAAGGTCATGAGGTTATCATCACAAAGTAGCTAGTGGCTGGATAACTGCAGAATCATAAGACATGAACATAGATTTCTTAACACAATCAATTCGAAACATCAAATTAATAACATGGAATACATACAATTTAAGGATATAACGACACATGTGGCCGGATAATTTATGTTATTTAATTGTGATGTCGTCGGAAATCTACAAAATCAATATTTGATACTCCATATTGCACAAAATCATACAATGAAAATGGCTATTGTAAATCATACCTTTCTAATGCGATACACACAATCATCACAAACGTTCATGGAAAATTTTTGCCGTAAACGGATAACTGCATAAGAAATAAACATTAATATTTGATCAGGAAATAATATTCAAATTAAAAACCTAATCGCACACCTAAATGAGTATTCAATATAGCCGGACGGTTCTTGTTATCCGTGATGTCGCCNCGGAAATCTACAAAATCAATATTTGATACTCCATATTGCACAAAATCAAACAATGAAAAATGGCTACTTGATTGTAAATCATACCTTTCTAATGCAATACACACAATCGTCACAAACGTTCATGGAAAATTGTTGCCGCAAACGGATAACTGCATAAGAAATAAACATTAATATTTGATCAGGAAATAATATTCAAATTAAAAACCTAATCGCACACCTAAATGAGTATTCAATATAGCCGGACGGTTCTTGTTATCCGTGATGTCGCCGGAATTCAATAAAAACATATTTGATATCGCAGGAATTAAAGAACAAAATCATTATGCCTGATGTATTCATGATTTTGGATTTAATTTAGTGGAAATGTTTAAGGTTTTATCGGTAGAGTTTTTTTTCCAGATCCAATTGATAGGAGAGGTTGGGGGAGTGATTTTCGGTGAATGAAGAAACGGGGCAGTGAATGCGTAAATAAGTCAAGGTTTAGCGTGTCAGTCCACGTGGCTTTTCTCTCTCCTCCAGCTAATTACTTAGATGTCATGTAAATTTTTTATGGTCCAAGAAAACCCCCAATTTCACAGGATGTCATGAACCTAGAAATCAAATCCACCAATAAACAAAGTCGTAGTTCTGATATCATATAAAATGGTATAAAACAAACACAAGAACGCCAAGATTTACTCAACCAACCGCCCTTACTATCAATATGAATCCTAACACTAGATAGTCCTCAATCGGGTGCCACCAAACATACAAAAGAAATATGATAGTCCTTTATACAAGACGCTATAAATACCTCACGACAAGAATTCTCAAACACTCAGAAACTCTTGATCAAATAAAGAGATTGATCAAAGAGATACAACAAGACAAAATATACAAGAAACTGAGAAAGTGTGTGTGTGGCGGCTGATGTTATGAGAAAACCCCGGCACTCTCAATACTTATAAAGCCCAATGTTACATTTAAGCCCTTCACTATCACAAATATCATAACAAGGACAAAGTCACATATTAGCCTTGTTAGAAATATAAAGAATGATAGAAAGGCCCCTCAAGTTCTTTTGACCAGAATTTTGACCATTATCTTCAACAAATCTCAAACTTGTTATAAGATCAAACTACTTTCAAATGTTCATTTATTATCCTTCTTTTTCTTGTAACTGCATGCAATTTTTTACATGAAACCTTTACAACAATTACATTTTCTATTTTTATAGGAAACTCAAATATCAATGTCTTCGGGAGTCTCAACTTGTGTAACTTCAATAGGATTTTTGAGTGTGGTATAGTCGGTAACCTTAACAACCAAGTTTCCATATGGAAGTAGGTATGAGGTGAGTTGTGCCTTGGAGTAGTCCGAGGCTGGCAAATCCACAACATAGTGTCGCGGTCGCGAGCGCCTTGTTGGGTCAACTCCGTTGACTATCAGTTGTTGGTTCAGAACCTTCGCATCAATATTTTGTTACGGGATACCTTCCATATCTAAATAGTAAACTAGTTGGCCATGTTTGGTGCTCACATCATATAACAACGGGTCATTAAGTATCTTCGTTTATAGGTCATTACAAGTACAATAGTAATATCAATAATTTATTAGACTTAAAGGTCACAGATTTGGATGGGATGCCTTGAGAAAAATACTCTTTTATCTCATTGCTTCTGTGAGTTTCTGTAAGCTCCATGCTTGCTTTCTTAGCTCCATTAATCTTTTCACGGTTTTAGTAGCAATCTTAAAAAAACTTCTTAAAGCCATCTAAAGAAGAAAGTCAAAAGTAAAGCCTCAAAACTCATAGCAAATTAGTACCATCACGCTATGCTTCTATTTATTCCAAACTTTGATACACTTCCATTTTGGTGTTGCTTCTATTTATCACATACCACTTTACACTTTATTAACAGGATATACTGAACTAGTTTTATGGGTGTTTTAATTTAGGGGGCATTTGTTTAAGCTTATTTAGGAGGCCTATAAATTTATTTTTATATAACAAAGATACGCTTAAAAAAGTATTCGGCTAAACTTATACGTTTGGTTTATGAGCTTATATGAGAGGATGTTGATAAGCTTAATTTTTGTGGCTCATCTAAGGAAAGTTGGCTAAGGATAATATATAAAAATAGTTTTGTACCCCCATATACTCTCTCTGTTCTTAAAAAAATGTCCACTTTGATTTTTTGCAGTCTTTCATATTCAATTGTAACCTTAAATAATTTTGTTTGTATTATATAATACTTGATGAAAATTATACCAATGAAAATATTATATAACATTTTGCATCAAGTATTATATAACACAAACGAAAATATTTAAGGTTAAAGTTGAACAAGACAGACCACAAAAAGTCAAAGTGTACATTTATTTAGGGACGGAGGGAGTAATAGTTACACCTTTTTAATATTCATGTATTTTTTTTGGTCATTTTATCTTATTAATTATGATAAGTTAAGTCAAACGCTTAGCAAGGACTTATAATCTCATGATATATAAGCCATAAGCCGTTTTATAGCATCTTATATATCATAAGCATAAGCCTCATTCATAATCTTAGCCAAGCAAACTGCACTCAACCTTCATATCAACTAACAAAACCATCATAGTTTCAATTTTTTTATACAGTTGTGAAAAAATGTAAAATGACTATGTTTAAGGTATATATACATGCATTATTCGGTTGTGCTTTATTAATAACAATGATTCTCCGAATATAAATACTATCAACCAACTTTATGTAAAAAAAAATTATGCAATTCTAGAAAGAAAGAAGAAAAAAATCACAAAATAATAACCAAATTTGAGAAGTGTTCTACTAAGTCACTGAAATATAAAAATTCCACAACAATGAAACACTATTAAAAACTTAAGTAGTTTTACAATCAAAATAAAATTAGTATTGAGCGAAGACATGTCAAATCTTCTAGTATGGGACTTGATTTTATTTAGTTACCGTATTTTGATAAAAGGCTTGGAGATCAAGCTAAACATCTCGTATAAATACCCTTTGGGAGAACAAGAATGACAAGCAATTCATAATTTATAACCAATTTATCATGGCATCGGAGCAAGTTTCCAATCTTTGAAGAAAAGAGCCATCGACATAAAATAAATAAATCCTACCTCCTATGAATTCGTTCCCGTCAACAACCATCTAATTCCACCATTTTTTTTTCATTTATCTTATCTTCCACCTAATCTATATAAACCACCACCACTCACTGTTGTATTTATTTTATTATTCAATTTTTCTTAATCAATCTTTTATGGTCGGTGATCAGGAAAAACCAGAAATTAGTACTGGTTCTTAGCGAAAGATGATATCTCCTTATGATATCACCTCGCTGGACAATCCAGGACTTTCGATAACCCAAATTCAGTTGAAGGGAGATAATTACGACGAGTGGTCTCGTTCTATGTCAACGAAAATATGCTCTTGACATTATTTGTGAAGCTGGGCTACTTGGTGCTAAACAAGCAAAGATTCCCATGGAGCAAAATCATCGCTTGGGATTGGCTAAAGGACGTTTATTCGAAGATCCCGAACAATATCAAAGATTGGTAGGTCGTCTCATTTACCTATGCTTTACACGACCAGATCTTATCAAAGATTGGTAGGTCGAGCATTGGGAAGCTGCAATAAGGGTTGTTCGGTTTCTAAAAGGGAGCCCAGGAAAAGGTATAATTTTGAAAAGCAATTGTGAATTTCAATTGCGCGGGTAGTGTGACGCTGATTGGGCAAGTTGCCCTTTAACAAGGCGATCGTTAACAGGATGGTTGGTCTATCTAGGGGATTCTCCAATTTCTTGGAAAAGAAAGANCTAAAGGACGTTTATTCGAAGATCCCGAACAATATCGAAGATTGGTAGGTCGTCTCATTTACCTATGCTTTACACGACCAGATCTTGTCTATAGAGTGCATATTCTCTCACACTTTATGCAAAATCCTCAAATCGAGCATTGGGAAGCTGCAATAAGGGTTGTTCGGTTTCTAAAAGGGAGCCCAGGAAAAGGTATAATTTTGAAAAGCAATTGTGAATTTCAATTGCGCGGGTAGTGTGACGCTGATTGGGCAAGTTGCCCTTTAACAAGGCGATCGTTAACAGGATGGTTGGTCTATCTAGGGGATTCTCCAATTTCTTGGAAAAGAAAGAAACAACACACTGTTTCGCGCTCGTCGGCTGAAGCAGAATATCGGTCCATTAACTACCGGTGAACTAAAATGGTTAAAAGGTGTTTTAAAGAGTCTTGGTCTAGATCATCCACAACCGATGTTACTTTATTGTGATAGTCAGGCGGCGTTGCATATTTCTAGTAATCCAGTTTTTCATGAACGAACAAAACGTATTGAGGTGGACTGTCATTACATTCGTGATGAGATTGTTTGTGGAAATATTGATGCTCGACATGTACCCACGAAAGAACAAGTTGCAGATTTTTTTTTACTAAAGCTCTTAGGAAAAATACAATTTGATTATCTACTTCGCAAGTTGGGTGTTCAAAATTTTCACATACCAACTTGTGGGGTATTGAGCGAAGATATGCCAAATCTTCTATTACGTGGGACTTGATTTTATTTAGTTACCTTATTTTGATAAAAGGTTTGGAACTCAAGCTAAACATCATGTATAAATACTCTTTGGGAGAACAATAATGACAAGCAATTCATAATTTATAACCAATTTATCAATTAGTAAGAAATTTTGTCCAAACTTATATGTTCTTTTAACAAAACTTTAGAATCATCAATGTCTAACAAAATTGTGGAGTTTTATACAAAAATTGTAAAACTTTCACGAGTAACAAAATTGAAACAATTTACTACGTCATTAGCTACAGTAAATATGTAAGTTAAATGATGTGGATTTCAATTCATATCGACATATCAGTAGTACTTCCATAGCTCCACCTCAAATTGACAATCAACTCTGCTAAGCGAAATACTATTTAATATACTTGATTCTTGTATAACGATGGAATTTAAAAATATACAACAATTAAAACTTACTCCATTGTTACGTACAATAACTATACTATTAAACAAATCTTTTATATAATAAAACAAAACCCCTAGTGGGGACTTTTTAAATCAAATCATACCTTATTTAGTAATAATTTTTTTACATTGGTTTTTTTTTCTTGAATTTTGAAAAATAATTAAACCTAATTATTTCCTAATTTGTCAAAAAAAAGTTAAAAATTCGGTTTTACAAAACATGTGGAAAAAACTAAAAATACACATGTACTTGAGGTTTAATACACGATAGTTTTGGGTGCAAAGTGTAAAACTGAAAAAAGCGGAAGATTAAATCCTCCCGAACTTTACAACAAGAAAAAGAAACATATACTAGGATATGCTTCTTCATCTATCAATCCAAAGAGAATCATCATCCAATTTTCCTCCTTTTAATTCATCATAATCTAACCCAAATTTTCTTAATTAAATTGATCACAATATTCAATTTATATAAATTGATCATCTTCGCTCAATTTATGAGCCCTAATTTTATTAATTTTGCTAATCTGATGGTTACATATACTTCACCTAATTTTGGAACAATGGTATCAATTATTCCTAATCTAATTTTGATGCAATTGTTGATTTGATGAATTATCAAGTTTTNGGGGACTTTTTAAATCAAATCATACCTTATTTAGTACTCCCTCCGTCCCATATTAAGTGTCTACAATGGAATCTTTGGATGTCCCAAATTAAGTGTCCACTTGTACCTTTCAACCAATAAGATGAGACTTTAGTGGGTAAAATTAATATTTGATTGGTGGAGAGTTTAATTAGTGGAATCTCCTAAAACTTTGTGCATTATGAAAGTGGACACTTAATATGGGACGGAGAAAGTAATAATTTTTTTACATTGGTTTTTTTTCTTGAATTTTGAAAAATAATTAAACCTAATTATTTCCTAATTTGTCAAAAAAAAAGTTAAAAATTCGGTTTTACAAAACATGTGGAAAAAACTAAAAATACACATGTACTTGAGGTTTAATACACGATAGTTTTGGGTGCAAAGTGTAAAACTAAAAAAAGCGGAAGATTAAATCCTCCCGAACTTTACAACAAGAAAAAGAAACATATACCAGGATATGCTTCTTCATCTATCAATCCAAAGAGAATCATCATCCAATTTTCCTCCTTTTAATTCATCATAATCTAACCCAAATTTTCTTAATTAAATTGATCACAATATTCAATTTATATAAATTGATCATCTTCGCTCAATTTATGAGCCCTAATTTTATTAATTTTGCTAATCTG
This sequence comes from Artemisia annua, assembly GCA_014162995.1. NCBI lineage: Eukaryota > Viridiplantae > Streptophyta > Magnoliopsida > Asterales > Asteraceae > Artemisia > Artemisia annua. Next base: position 86,287 of record LBNU01024860.1, on the reverse strand, counting down.
ATGGTTACATATACTTCACCTAATTTTGGAACAATGGTATCAATTATTCCTAATCTAATTTTGATGCAATTGTTGATTTGATGAATTATCAACTTTTTTTTTTTAATAGTGGTGTGAACGTGTTTGTGTGTGTTGTTGATTACTTTGTTTACTTTATGTTGTTGTCTATAATTAAGATTGTCTTATTCTAATAATAGTTTGATGTTTTGTTCTTATTAGATGAATCTTGACAGTCGGATTTGGAATTATATCAAGAACAGGGATCAAATTAATTAAGGGATACATTGGAAAAGCCAACCAAGTTCACATATTGCACCTGATGTAGTTCCATCAATACTGATATACCAAGGCCAGTGTCCTAACTAACTTGCCTCATGAATTGATTTAGGTAATTGTTTGTTGCGTTTGAGAGAGAGAGAGAGAGAGAGAGAGAGAGAGAGAGAGAGAGAGAGAGAGAGAGACTTTGTGGCCAGCTAGAATGGTTGATGTTTGTTGTACATTGGTTTGTAAGTCTATGGAGAGATATCACTAAGGAGATTGTTAAGACTCCTGACAGAAGAATGTTGGAAATTAACTTTCTCTATGTCATCTGAATAGGTTAGATTTTAACGACTACATATGTTCAAGTACACTATATCAATATCCCTCTAACCTGTGCGTATAGAGGTTGCAAAGTTAGGAGTCAATAGTGGGCCAAAATGGGAAATTTTGGAGTAATAGTTAGTATATTAAGTTAGACTATAGAAGCTATCTACTTCTGTCTATATCAGCAACACAATTCTTCTAAAATTCAACATAAAAAGTTATCTTCCTTGATACTCTATATGGGTTCATAAGTTCATTGTTTGGAACAATGAAAGAGGAGAAAGCTAAATTTCTACAAAACACTTCAAGTGACTTTAGACCATTCAACATGTTTTTTTGTTTTACTCATTTAACCTTTTATAAATAAAAACAGCCCCACTCGACACATTTTTAAGTTAATATGTTGAAAAAAGATTGAGCTATTCGAAAAGGGCGAGCACTTCACTTATTCTTAAAACAGATTATCGTTGCCTAGTGTCTCTAAATCTTTTTTCTTCATTTGCTCCTGTGTAGGTATAGGTATTTAGGAATTCTACTAATTAAGTGGATATTTCCGAATCTATCATCCTCACATGTTTTTAGCCTATATTTCATTTTTTAGCAATTATCTTTTAGAGCATTTGACTGATAATTCTGATCTTGTGGGTGGTGGATACACACTTTCTGAAACTAATGTGATTGTTTTTTCGACTATTCACCCACATGTGTTATGTGATATTGTTATATGTGCATTCACCAGCTAATTATCTCGCACCCGAGGTATATTTGTGTAGTATTAGTATTTGGTACTTTTTTTGGTGTTATTAGTCAAGTGTAGCATGCAATCTATTTTGGAACTTTCTGGAGGTTTGAAAATGACGGGGTAATAGCAGGGAATATTTTTGATATGGGGTCGGGATGGGCAGACCTGAAACACTTTTTGTCTAAAATTACTTTTTAGAAAAACAAAGTTACTTATTTTCCCATCTTTTCTACTCTATTTCACAAGGTTTAAACATGTGTATCGAGTCACCAATGCCACAGTGTGCAAAAGCAACACCTTTTTCGCTAGACATCCATCACACATTTACTCACATTTACTCTGTAAATCCACTAAAGAAACCGCAGCTGTCAAGAGTAAGACCGCTTATCACAGCCACTTGGTACTGATCTAATATCAAGAACATTCTACCTCCATTTAGTATTTTAGCATCGCGCATGTTGCTTCCGGAACTAAGTGGCCGGGATGAGTACTCATTAGTATACCAAAAGAAAAATGCATAAAACTATCAAATAAATGAAGCTTTATAAACGAAAAAATATACTCTCAGTGATGTATATGATGAAAAAGATCTGGCCTAAGAAAGGAAGGATGGTGATTAACAGTGTTATCTGGTACAATTGTACTTTTTCTATTTGAATAAGCATAACAGATATTTTGTTTCCAAAATAATGTTGATGGAGGTTTAGGGTGGTTTTTTCCTGAGTCATTGGTAGAGGTCTCGGAAAACTTCGCAGTCATTTGTACTTGAAGTCAATAGGGACAAATGCTACAAGTTGCAGGTTTGTGTCTGTAGTTTTTCTGAGGCAATGTGTCTCTGTTGTGTATAGTGAGTGGAAATTGAGAGTGAGTCTGAAAGTTAGCGTTAGAATAGATAAGTATCGTAAAGATCTCTAAAATTGGTGACAAGATGATACAGGAGGTCCAAAATAGGATTATGGAATGGTGGTTGTGGTTGGGCCAAAATGTGAATGCTTTTGAGATCTTTTTGTGATCTCGTCGTGGTACCTGTAATGCCTATTTAAGAGGTAGAATAACGGACGGCCTAGCGGCTTGGGTAACACCTGGGGGTTAAAATGGGTAGTTTTTGGTGCCGGTTGGTTGACCCGAAATCCTTTGGTCCAAACTGTATTCTTTTTTCTGTAAAAAAAATAGCATGTCAAGTACTTTTCTTTAGTTTAAACTTCTTAATATAAAAAGGGATCAAAATTGGCATCTCATGTTATTGGTTTTAAAGTTATGTACAGTTAGATATCCAATATAGAAAAGATAACTCAATGTTGATAATATTGCAGGAAAGTTGATCTTAGAGGCTGCTATTTTAAACACTGTGGTGGTTGTGAGCCTTACTTTGTTCACATTTTGGGGTGCAAAGAGAGGTTATGACTTCAGTTTTTGGGCCCGTTCTTCTTGGCTGCTCTTAATATCCTCATTGTATTTGACCTCATTCAGGTTCGTAGGCTTCCCTTTTTACATCCACCTTGGTCTTAATTTTATTCACTTCGAGAAGTGTATATGTATACAAACTGATTTTGCAATTCATTAATGGATCTTTTAGATAGATAGTCTTATTTTGTTGTTTTTGTTTTATTTTAGGGCATAAAAGAATTTGGCCTCCTTTTCCTGAACATTCTATTTTATCACCTGATGCTTTTTTTAGGCATTTTGTTCATTTAGTATGTGTGGCGGGTGAGAAGAAAAGCAAAGTGGTAGAGGAAGAGTGGATTGGATTCAACGATATATAGATTAAGGTTTGAAACCGTTTGCTTCTTTTGAAGGTTTTAATTGATAAAAACAAAGTTGGGTATTGTTCATAGACTGAGTTGACTGTGCAGGTTGCAGACAATGTTCTGAAAGGCTCAAGGTGCACTAAGGCGCAAAGGGGTTCAAAGAGCCTTGAGTCGAGGCGTAAACCAAGGCGCGGGATTCATAAATATGAGGCGCACTATACTTTTAGATTTTTTTATAACATATGTGACAACTTATGCAGCTTAAATAATATAAAAATATCAATATTNTGTATAGTGAGTGGAAATTGAGAGTGAGTCTGAAAGTTAGCGTTAGAATAGATAAGTATCGTAAAGATCTCTAAAATTGGTGACAAGATGATACAGGAGGTCCAAAATAGGATTATGGAATGGTGGTTGTGGTTGGGCCAAAATGTGAATGCTGTTGAGATCTTTTTGTGATCTCGTCGTGGTACCTGTAATGCCTATTTAAGAGGTAGAATAACGGAAGGCCTGGCGGCTTGGGTAACACCTGGGGGTTAAAATGGGTAGTTTTTGGTGCCGGTTGGTTGACCCGAAATACCTTTGGTCCAAACTGTATTCTTTTTTCTGTAAAAAAAATAGCATGTCAAGTACTTTTCTTCAGTTTAAACTTCTTAATATAAAAAGGGATCAAAATTGGCATCTCATGTTATTGGTTTTAAAGTTATGTACAGTTAGATATCCAATATAGAAAAGATAACTCAATTTTGATAATATTGCAGGAAAGTTGATCTTAGAGGCTGCTATTTTAAACACTGTGGTGGTTGTGAGCCTTACTTTGTTCACATTTTGGGGTGCAAAGAGAGGTTATGACTTCAGTTTTTGGGCCCGTTCTTCTTGGCTGCTCTTAATATCCTCATTGTATTTGACCCCATTCAGGTTCGTAGGCTTCCCTTTTTACATCCACCTTGGTCTTAATTTTATTCACTTCGAGAAGTGTATATGTATACAAACTGATTTTGCAATTCATTAATGGATCTTTTAGATAGATAGTCTTATTTTGTTGTTTTTGTTTTATTTTAGGGCATAAAAGAATTTGGCCTCCTTTTCCTGAACATTCTATTTTATCACCTGATGCTTTTTTTAGGCATTTTGTTCATTTAGTATGTGTGGCTGGTGAGAAGAAAAGCAAAGTGGTAGAGGAAGAGTGGATTGGATTCAACGATATATAGATTCAAAGGTCAACAAAGTTCCTCTATAATAATTGGACTAGAATATTTTGCTCGAATTTAGAAAGCTTGACGAGGGTATGGTAGTATAAACATAATTGTCCATATTTTTGCTTTTCTTTGTCTTCACGTGTATACACATACATTAACGATTCCGCATCTACACAATGCAGTCGACCATTTGGTTTTCCCACATGCTTTTTGAACATCAGACTTTATGTTTTTCATTCTTCATGTTATTTATACAATAGTTTTTTATATTATTTTGTTTGTAAGTAAACGAGAACAAAAGCAACATCCTCTGCCCATTCTAAGTTATGAGTTGCAGATGCATCATTTTTGGTTTTTATTACTTCTACATCACGATGGAAGGAATTGCATGTGATCTTATTTGATGGTAGCACATTATTGGTTCGTTTAAGACTTACCAATCTTAGACCAATTGGTATGTCATTGTTAGTACCATTTATTAATAGGTTGCTCATTAGGGGTGTTTGGGATAGCTGATTAAAACTGTTGCTCATTAGGGGTGTTTGGGATAGGCAATAACCGCATGTTGCAAAGACTTGATGACACTTACTGTGGATGTTTTTTTTTTTTGAAGTAGTAGAGTAAAAACTAAATGTACATAGTATTAATTTTTGAATTCATAATCGATTTTATAAATCGATTATGTCGAGTTTATAGTTTTGCATAGCCAACTGATGATTTAGTGGTATTTTGTCCACATATGTTTAATTAAATGTAATGCGTCGTTCTCATATTTATGATTAAGATGTGAAAAAACTCTACATCGAAAAATAAATTTTAAATTTAACTGTTAACGATAATAAAGTGTTTTTTTAATTTTTAAAAAGATAAACTTCAATTTTTAGCATATGGTTTAAATATTATAACAAAAATTACTAATAAAAAGATTTATGTTAAAACCCCGTGCGTGCACGGGTATTATAACTAGTTAAAACTACAACTTCTTTAACTATGTGCCCCAACGGTAGTATTTGAAACAATTGTAGACAGATGTTAGTAAGTTTTATGTTATTATTATTATATTAGCTATACAAATTATCAGTTTTGATATTCTTACTATTATCGTTTTGAGTTTCATTTAAGTGGTTTATGGATATATAAAGTTAGGTTTAAAATGTTAGTGAAAATACAGTGCTAAGGGCATCTTTCAAGAAGTGATCTAAAAGAGGTTTATAATTTGTTTTAATCATAGTGAGTTGATGTTTCATGTCCATGCGGAATAAAGAGGTTTGAAATTCTGAACCTCTTCACAATTTAATGCATATGTAATTGTTAAGCATTTTATAAACTTAAAAAGGTTTATACATAGTGCAACAATGTTTATAAAGTTAAAAGCTTTATAAATTAATGATTTAATAAATATTTAAACATTTTAAAATGTCCACCAATGTGGATGCTTGGATATTTAGGGTCTGTTTGGTTTGTAGATGAGTTTAAATTAGGATTTGGATTAGAGTATAAAGTTGTAGATTAGGATTTGGATTTTGAGAAAGAAAATATATTATAAAATTAATAAAATATCTTTTATAATAAAATTATAATAAAAAATATTACTAAAAAAATTATATAAAAAATAATGTGAGAGTGAAAGTGGTAGGTCCCACATCTTTTTTCAAAAGATAAGTACTCCCTCCGTCCCATTTTAGTTGTCCATTTTTTCACTTTTTGTTGTCCCAAATTAGTTGTCATTTTTAAGCAATTTCTAGTTTTGCCCATAAAAGACAAAACACAATCAAAGATTTGAAATAATAACTTGAGGATATTATTGTCATTTTACAACATACAAACAAAGATTTCTTAATATGTGTGTTTTGTGGGCCCATGACATCTAAATTGGGACGGAGGTAGTATAAGGTAGGATTTTAACATGGTAGGATATTTGGAATTGATCCCAATCCCAAGGTCCACATTTTTTCAACCAAACAAGAAGTTTTTACTTTGAGTCCTAAGTAATCTTAAAATCCCATCAACCAAACGGGCCCTTAAAGTTTCAGATTAGGGAAGTGATTTATACACTCCAAGTTTTGATTCCACATTCTAATACTTGCAGTAAACAGTTGTAGATATATTATAAGATGCTTACTGTACTTATACATCAGAGTCGGGCAATCAAACTAAACCCAAATCTAAATATTATACTCACTCCAGCCTAAAATAATAAGTGTTCATTTTGACTTTTTAGAGTCAAAATGGTTCAACTTTGACATTAAATATTTTTTTTTTTGGTATTATATAATACTTGATGAAAAATTATACCATTAAAAAATACATTTACAATCCAATCCATTTATATATTTTTCATCAAATATTATATCACACCCACACCTTACTTCCAAATTCAAATCTTAATCCTCGGTGTATACCCAATTATGTGATTTTTATCGAGTAGTATCTTTTAAGCCCACAAAACATTTCCTCATCGCCGAGCTCCGCCATTGCTAGTAACACAACCACTCAACCAGAACCAGAACCAGAACCAGGTACCTCTCCCACATCTTTATGTATCTGGGTTTTGATTTATATAAAGGTTTACAGATATTTCAATTCGTATACTTATATCTTTTAACATCTAATTTTCGTTATTATAAAACTCAGGGACTAGTTTAGGGGCTTATTTGGTTTTCGGCTTATTTTGAAACTTTTCGGCTTATATTTTGACAATAAGTAGGTAATGCTAGTAACATATGCCATTGGATTGCTTTGCATTGAATAAAGGTATAAAATCGGATGTGTTCATAACCTTCTGCACTGGTGTTGTACTAGTTTATTTTCGAGTTGAAGTAGGACTCGTGTTTAACTCGGTAGCTGCTTTTTCAAATTTCTTTTGGTGTTATATAGATTCTTGTAATGGTCATATGTGCCAAAACGACAAAATGTTGAATACATTCTTATTTTTTTTTTTTTTGGGTGAATTGTTGAATATATAACACACCAGAACCATTTATGCGGCATCATCCTCATGTAAACAGATACTAGCTGTAGCATAGTAAAGGTTTCATCACAAATTAGCAATGCCGTTGAATACATTCATTGAGTTGTACTTAGTAGCGTGCTTAAGTCACATGTCCATAGCTTTGCATAACTTTTTCTTCTCTCAATCGTCTTTGTTTCTCACAGTTACCTGGCACGTGTTCATTTTAATTTGAAATTATAGGGGAGACATTCTATTAGATTGAGATTACCAGCTTGCTATTGCAATCCTTTTTACCATTTGTAAACAGATACTAGCTGTAGCATAGTAAAGGTTTCATCACAAATTAGCAATGCCGTTGAATACATTCATTGAGTTGTACTTAGTAGCGTACTTAAGTCACATGTCCATAGCTTTGCATAACTTTTTCTTCTCTCAATCGTCTTTGTTTCTCACAGTTACCTGGCACGTGTTNAAAAAAAAAAAAAAAAAAAAAAAAAAAAAAAAAAAAAAAAAAAAAAAAAAAAAAAAAAAAAAAAAAAAAAAAAGGAGTGCACCAGAAGACATATACAATGATATACCATGTCATGGTGTATGGTTTTATTTGATGATAATAAGTGCTTTAACTTGTTAATGAACCCAGGGAAGGTGATAGAACAGATATGGAGTTGTCATAATCTGCGAAACCAATTTTTTTTTTTTTTGTGGGTAAAAGGTTTTTACACCCGGTGAATAAATAGGGAATGTGATGCATGTTTAACTCCTATCAATATGGAGTGAAGGATCTTGTGCTTTGTGTTATCACTTAGGATGGGATGCTTTCTTATGGAGGTGGAATAGGCCTATTTTTGGGTAAACTTGTCTATTTGGGTTATACTTTGCATGTTACAGGTCAAATAGGTAAGTCCAAAAAGTTGGTTAAAATGGATATGGGTCATTGCCCCAGACAGTAGTCAAAATGCTATATATCCGAAGTCAGAATATTAGATCATCGTTATGATAATATAGCTTTTTAATAATAATTGGAAGTCTAGTATGTGTAAAACCAAGAAAACAAACAATAAAGTGGGTTTGTGGGTCGATCTACCGCGACCCAGCCTGTTTTGACCCATTCTGGTGATTGGATTTTAAAACAAGTTTATTATTCTTCTCTTCCGCTGTACTTTGCTCGGAATATTTGCAAATTAATAAACGGGTTTATCAATGTAGGACTAGTCAGTGATGCAACTGCTCATTATGTTTCTTTCATATAATGCAATGATTTAAGCACGTTTAATTGATGTTCATGAATTTTACAACAGCATTACCCAACTCCTTTTTTCTGTTGTTGCAGACAACTAGTTTCTACTGCATGATCTCACGAATGGCTTATCTTTAGGCCTGTCAAAAACTAAACCAGTGTCCGTAAAAATTCAGATATGAGTTTGTTTTTAAGGCTTAGGCATCATTTACCCCAAGGAGGATTCTGTTCCAAATCCATACGCTCTCCTCTTATTGCATTCAGTTCGATAAAGTCAACCTCTTTTACTAGAAACTTTAGTCAACCAGCAACACAAGTGAAAGAAGAGGAAGAAGAAATCGAGATTGATCAAAGAAGACTACCAACTGATTATGACCCAGCAACATTTGATCCAACTGAACACCGCAGCCCTCCAACAGACCGTGTATGGAGACTAGTAGATGAAATGTCATCACTCACATTAGCCGAAGTTGCAGAACTCTCTTCCATAATGATGAAAAAGATGGGTATGGAGCCACCAGTCATAGCCGTGATGAAAGGAGGAGCAGCTGGGTTAGCCGGTGCGGGGGGGAAAGGTCAAGGGGGAGCAAAGGAAGAGGCAAAGCCTGAAAAATCTGTCTTTGAACTGAAATTGGACTCATTTGAAGCAGCTTCAAAGATCAAGATTATTAAGGAAGTGAGAAGCTGTACGGATCTTGGGCTTAAGGAAGCAAAANTTTTTTTTTTTTTTTTTTTTTTTTCCTTGCGTTTGAGGTACACTTAGACCGTTGAATCACATTTTCTCGTGTTCACTTTCTGTTAAAGTTCAGTTCTTAGTGAATATTTTCACTAGTTTTTAGGAATCTAGCGCCATATCTATACTTATGTGTGCTCATGAACCATTTTTAGACTGGGAAAGTATCGATTTTGATCTTCTTTTAGCCCTCTTGAAATGTATGCCAAGAACAAGATAAAATAATATGACACTTCTTTGATATTATTTGTTTGGGTCTTTGTATGAGCTGTGATGTGGCTCAACTTATTATGTTTGAATTAAAAATTTGATGTTTTTATAGCGAAATGATTTGATTTTAGAAGTATATACAAGGACTAGTTGCAACACTAGACTATTAGAGATACACAGGGATGATCAAATCCGAATGAACTTATAGCCACATAACAATAAAGAACGTTACAATTAACTATCAAAACTTCAAAAGAAAGAAAAAAAAATTGCAAATTTCGATCAAATATCTTTAAAAAAAAAAAGTTATTATATCAAATCAGAATTTCAGTTAATTGATCAAAAGCGTTTTTTTTTTTTTTTTTTTTAAACCCAGGTCAAGAGATTCATAATGAAACTATTACCATTAAGCAAAATCAAAGAAATTCCATTGCACCAGTCCTTCAGAAGCTATTTTCTAAGAAGACAGCAATTTCATCCAAGTACCCACTGAACATGCGTTTGTTTTATATCACATTGATTCTTCATATCAACTACTATCTTATTTATGACGGTCTTGGTTTTTGCAGACAATCCAGAAAAACATGCTTGCATCCTTTTTGATGCAAGCACCTTGGTGAGTAGTAATTTTATATTTTGCAGTATGCAGAATATCTCTTCAGTATGACCCGTGGCAAAATCTTCATTCTGAAATCTTTAGAACAGCTATCAGCAAGTGTCTTCTTCCACTCCATGTTAGCCCTTTTAGTCTTAGTAGAAGCTTCCCCTTCCTCTAGAATCTTCCATAAAGCTGCCATAAGGCGGTGTGCCACTTTGGTGAGTTTTATAGCTCTAGCCTCCTCATGCGAGACCATTGTGAAGGTCGCATTTGAAGAACTGTCAAGCAAATATTTTGTAACTTCAGCAGACAATTTTATTTTCATTGCTTCTTGCTCCTCAACTGACCAAATAACCCACGAACCAATGAAGGCGACGGTTGCTTCCCACCGAACCGATGAATGTTGGAGGCAACAGTTACTTTGATTCAGTAAAATATAATAACCCGTGAAAAAGAAATTGGAGGCAACAGTTACCAGTTTGGTTGGACAAAACTTCAACCCTGTTATGTCAATTCATTCTCACACCAAAGGGACTTGAAACCCTAATTGAGGTATCATCCTTTACTCCTTTCAATGATACAAGCCAAAATCAAATTTAGTAAGAAGCCATGTGACTGGCACGTGGGAGCCAATTTAGCCAAAAGTCAATTATGACTTTTGGCGGGAAATTCTGTTTTAATTTCTTCCAACTTGTTACTTGTATAAATAGCAGATTAACACTTCAGTTGTAACCATTCACTAATAATTGATTGTAACCCTTCTCTCTCAATTCTGTTAATCAAAGTGAATCAAGAATCTCAAATACGAAATCATTTCTTCTTCTCCATGATTTCCTGTTTGTTATTCATAACGGCTACAATTCTTTCTTGAATTCTGGTTGTTAAAGTCTTACATGTATCAATTGTTAAGAGTTGGTTGTTCAGATGCAAACATTTCTTCAAGATTGATGATGTTCAAGAGGAAATGAAGGTGGAATTAGCAGCCATGCATTTGTCTATAAAGCTTTGGTTTGGCACCAACAGTTTTTGAAAAAGTATGGTGATGGTTGTCCATGGGAGTTCTATGCAGAACAAGCATTAAAGAGATTTGGTAATGTGTTTGAAGATCCAATGGTGGAACTCAAGAATTTGAAGCAGACTGGTACAGTACAAACCTATCAAGATCAGTTTGAAGACTTGTTGAATAGGTTGGATTTGACTGAGTCTCTTGCAATAAGTTTGTTCATTGGTGGTTTAAAGGATGAAATTAGTATGCCAGTGAGAATGTTTAAGCCAGTTACTTTGGTTGATCTGTTTACAATGGCCAAAATGCAAGAAGCAGCCCTCATTGCAACAAAACCAAGGTATAATTCTTACCATTCTAGTGCAAAACCTGTGAATACTGGCTATGTTCATAAAGATAGTGGAATTTTGGCTAGACCAGTCAATAGACCCATGAATTTGCCTACAACGCACAAGAACACCATATGGTGGTGAGAATAGGACTGGTTTTAAAAGATTGACTCAAAAAGAATTGGAGGATAAAAGGGCCAAGAATCTTTGTTTCTACTGTGATCAAAAGTATGTGCCTGGACACAAATGCAGTGGTCAATTGCATTCATTAGAAGTAATAGTAGATGAAGATTATGAAGATGTGGAACTAGAAGTGACTAATGATGTTATGGGTCAATTGGAGAATTATGATCCACCCGTTGAATTTGAAAATAATAGTGAAATGGTTGCACAAATTTCATTGAATGCACTCACTGGTGTGTACAATTACCAAACCATGAGGGTAAAAGGTGTGGTAGGGAAACAGGGAGTGCATGTGCTTGTGGATTGTGGAAGCACACATAACTTTATTGAATTGAACACTGTCAAAAAGCTGGGTTGTAAGACTAAAACCATGTGCCCTTTGCAAGTATCTGTGGCAAATGGTCAGGTATGACTAGTACTTTGATGTGTTGTGGGTTAGCTTTGACCATGGGTGAAGATACTTATATAATTGATGCAATGGTCTTGACATTAGGAGGATGTGAAGTGGTGTTGGGAATACAATGGTTGTCCACTTTGGGTGAAATCATGTGTAATTTTGAGAAATTAACTATGAGGTTTACTGTGGGAAATAAGAAAGTGTTATTGAGAGGCTCTCAGCAGGCTACATTACAATGGATGCAACCTAAGAGTCAAAACAATGCTATGTTAAACTCCATGTCTTTGTGTATATGTCCTGCAAATCTGTGTACTATGAAAGGGAAGGTGATTGCACCACAAAAGATTGATACAGTATTGGATGGTTTTAAGGATGTGTTTGAAGTACCCACAACCCTGCCACCAAAGAGATCACATGATCACCAAATTCCACTTATGCCAAACACTCCTCCAGTCAACATTAGACCTTATAGACACCCTCCAAGTCAAAATGATGCTATTGAACAAATGGTCAGGGAGTTGTTGGAAGCTGGGGTGATTAGATCAAGCCAAAGTTCTTTCTCCTCACCTATTGTTATGGTTAAAAAGAAAGATGGAAGTTGGAGGATGTGTGTTGACTATAGACAGTTGAATAAGTACACAGTCAAAGACAAGTTTCCTATTCCCATGATTGAGGAGTTGATTGATGAATTGCATGGGTCAGTGGTGTTTTCCAAGCTTGATTTGAGGTCTGGTTATCACCAAATTAGAATGAAGGAAGAAGACATTCACAAGACTGCATTCAGGACACATGATGGCCACTATGAGTTCCTGGTAATGCCATTTGGTCTCACTAATGCTCCCTCAACCTTTCAGTCATTGATGAATGAGATTTTTAAGCCCTATTTGAGAAAGTTCACACTTATTTTCTTTGATGACATACTGGTTTACAGTAAAACCATTGATGAACACTTGGAGCACCTTAGGCTCATTTTGCAAACTATGCAGGCTCACACATTGTTTGCAAAAAGGAGTAAATGTACTTTTGGGGTGTCACAAGTAGAGTATTTGGGACATATAATCACTGATAAGGGAGTTGTTCAGATCCTTCTAAGATAGAAGCCATGAAAGCTTGGCCTACACCTCAAAATGTGAAGCAATTGAGAGGTTTTTTAGGCCTCACGGGGTACTATAGAAGGTTCATTAAGGGGTATGGAATCATAAGTAAACCATTGACTATGCTATTGAAGAAGAATTCATTTGAATGGTCTCAAGCAGCTCAAGAAGCATTTGAAGAATTGAAGTTGGCTATGGTACAAGCACCAGTTTTGGAGCTGCCAAATTTTGACAAAGAGTTCACTGTGGAGACTGATGCATGTGGAACTGGAATTGGTGCTGTGTTGATGCAAGAGGGTCACCCATTGGCATACCTGAGTAAGGCCTTATCTCTTAAACATCAAGCTTTGTCTACCTACGAAAAGGAGTTTCTAGCTGTCATCATGGCATTGGAAAGATGGAAAGGTTATTTGATGGACAGAAACTTCAAGATCAAAACTGACCATTTCAGCTTAAAGTACCTACTAGATCAAAGACTCACCACACCATTCCAAGCTAAATGGCTGCCTAAACTGCTTGGATATGATTATGAAATAGTGTACAAGAAAGGAAGTGAGAATGTTGTGGCTGATGCTTTGTCAAGAAAAGAAATGCAAGGTCAGTTGTTTGCTTTGGTAGCTACTAATGTGACCACTGGATTGTTGAAACAAATTGAAGATAATTGGGTAGCAGATGAGAAATTGGCCAAGATAATCAAACAGTTTGAAGAACCTAACTTCCAGTCATCTAAGTACACTTGGTCTAATGGTCAATTGAGAAGAAAAAGTAAGTTGGTAGTGGGAAACAATGAGGTACTCAGGAAACAAATCTTCTTGCAAGTTCACAATGAACCAGTTGGTGGGCATTCTGGTGTTCAAGTAACTGTGCAAAAGATGAGTTCTATTTGTTATTGGAAAGGAATGAGAAAGATGGTCAAGCAATGGGTCAGGGAATGTGATGTTTGCCAGAGACAAAAACCTGATCTCAGTGCTTATCCAGGGCTTTTACAACCATTACCTATACCAGTTAATGTGTGGAGTGATATATCCATGGACTTTGTGGAAGGACTGCCAAAATCTCATGGAAAGACTGCTATACTTGTGGTGGTGGATAGACTAAGTAAGTATGCTCATTTTGTTTCCTTACAACACCCTTTCACAGCTGCACAAGTAGCACAAGTGTTCTTAGACAATATCTACAAGTTACATGGGTTGCCAAACACTATTGTAAGTGACAGAGACAAGATCTTCCTAAGTGCTTTTTGGCAATCATTANAAGGACTGCCAAAATCTCATGGAAAGACTGCTATACTTGTGGTGGTGGATAGACTAAGTAAGTATGCTCATTTTGTTTCCTTACAACACCCTTTCACAGCTGCACAAGTAGCACAAGTGTTCTTAGACAATATCTACAAGTTACATGGGTTGCCAAACACTATTGTAAGTGACAGAGACAAGATCTTCCTAAGTGCTTTTTGGCAATCATTATTCAAAGCTTTGAAAGTCAAGCTGCAAATGTCAACAGCCTATCACCCACAAACAGATGGCCAAACTGAAGTGGTGAATAGGTGTTTGGAATGCTACTTGAGGTGTATGTCTGGTGAAAAGCCAAAAGAGTGGACCCAAGGGCTATCCATGGCAGAATTCTGGTACAACACCAATTTCCACACCTCAATCCAAACTACACCATTTGAAGTCCTTTATGGTCAAGCACCACCCATTCACATGCCTTACCTACCTGGTGAAAGTTCTATAGATGTTGTGGATAGAACTATGCAAGCCAGAGAGCAAGTGATAAGTATGCTTAAGTTTCATTTGAAGAGAGCACAAGATAGAATGAAAAGTTTGGCAGATAAGCACATAACTGATAGGAGTTTTGAAGATGGTGTTTGGGTCTACTTGAAATTGCAACCTTACATACAAGTGACAGCTAGACAAAGCCCATACAACAAGCTCTCAGCTAAGTACTATGGTCCTTTTCAAGTTGTGGAGAAAATTGGCAATGTGGCTTACAAATTACAACTTCCTAGTGGCAGTCAAATACACCCAGTCTTCCATGTATCTCAGCTAAAATTGTGCAAAGGATGAGTTGATAAGCCTGGAACTCTTCCTATGTGTGACAATGAGGGTTTGTTAGCAGTGTTTCCAGTAAAGATCCTTGATAGAAGATTAGGAAATGTGAATAATAGGCCTGCAGTTTATGTGCTAGTGCAATGGTCAAATGGCAGTGAAGATGAGGCAACATGGGAGTTATACACTGATTTGCTCAAAAAGTACCCTGACTTTGATTCAGAAGAAGCCAATTCAAGTTCTATTTGACTGTGGAAAGTCAAATGCTAAGGGGAAGGAATTTGATACAAGCCAAAATCAAATTTAGTAAGAAGCCATGTGACTGGCACGTGGGAGCCAATTTAGCCAAAAGTCAGTTATGACTTTTGGCGGGAGATTCTGTTTTAGTTTCTTCCAACTTGTTACTTGTATAAATAGCAGATTAACACTTCAGTTGTAACCATTCACTAATAATTGATTGTAACCCTTCTCTCTCAATTCTGTTAATCAAAGTGAATCAAGAATCTCAAATACGAAATCATTTCTTCTTCTCCATGATTTCCTGTTTGTTATTCATAACGGCTACAATTCTTTCTTGAATTCTGGTTGTTAAAGTCTTACCACTAGTACAAAAAGTTGTATCGGTCACGCCCAAAAATATGTGACGATATGCATATAGTCACACACGTTTTTTTCGTCGTGTGTCACCAAAAGTCCCGCCACCGTAGGTGGTATATGGTCACATTGTTGAGTTCGTGGCCTTTTCCATCGAAAAAGAGTGACCAAAACCCCGAATATGTGTGACAAAGTAGGCACCAGTTTTGTTGGATTAGTCATTATAAGTGACCGTAGACACTTTATAGTCACACAAATTTGTATGTTTATGTGGCCTTTTGTAATATTTAGTCACACAAATCGTGGTTTGTTTCTGAGTTAGTCACATACAATTTTAAAAAAA
>LBNU01024860.1:49591-59730 GCA_014162995.1 Artemisia annua | reverse complement strand
CTACATCACACACGCCACACACGTGCACCACACCGATCACATGCCCCCGACCACATCCCATCCCACACCATGGCACACATCTACCAGCCCCACACCATTCATCCCACCACACCACACACACTGGATCCACCACATGGATAATTCAGGTCAACAGATACACATATACATAGAAATCATATTGTGCTTATTACCATTTCATGTCAACAGATACACAATTACATGGATACATTCAACCCATTTCAGGTCAACAGAAACTAGGAAAATTGAAAGTGGCCAGTAAACTAAGTCCTATAAGCAAATGGACACAATAGCATTCTAAAAAGCACATAAATAAGCTAATAAGCACAATAAGCAATCAAAAAGCTCAGAAACAGTCCAGTAAACATATTAAAGCACAAACACACTCATAATATCCAGATAAGCACCTGGGAAGCTAATTAAGCACTTTGGCAGTTGCTAGTGTTGGACAGAAACAACAGCTAAGGCCCTACTTTACAGCTGATTTATAAGCACTTATTAAATTAATTATTGGGAGTTTTAGGGGGCAAATGAGTATACCAAGCGAGATCACAAAAAACAAAAAGCCCTAATTTCTTTCACCCAATTGTACTCTAATTAAGCCCAAGTTCAACAAACAAAAACTGGTTTTCAAGCACAATAGCAGACTTTGACTTTTGTAATGTACCTAAGTTTTGACTATTGTGAATTCTTACTTATCAATCCTTAATCTATGAGATATATTAAGCTATTATCAATCCTAATTAAAGCTAGTTTAACCAATTCCCTATCTATTTTTCACACCTGCAGCAACACAACACTTTACAGAAATGACCTAAGATTATATTTGACTTTTAGCTATCTACCTACGTTTTTATGACTGATACACTATATTATCCTAATGAAGGCTAAGGTTTAAAGAACAGCAAATGAACAACATGAACAGCAAATCCATACAGAACCAAACACCTTATTATGCAAGTTACACTACAACTGTGATATTTAAACTATTACCCTACATGTTTTTGCATAAAAGTTACATCCAGATACACATATACATCCGAATCCACTGAAAGTAAAGTTCTTTCCTTATATCTTTTAATTTTCCTTCAAACTTGATTAATCAACAGATACACATAACACTTCCCAATCCACAGATCATGGTAACAGTCACAATAATCAGATACAATTTATATCGTGTTTGGGTCAACAAAACTAAATTAGCACACTCTATATTGCTTCAGGTAACAGATACACAACATGCAATTGACATATACATATAAAGCAATATTTAGAAACTCCAATAATTAATTTAATAAGTGCTTATAAATCAGCTGTAAAGTAGGGGCCTTAGCTGTTGTTTCTGTCCAACACTAGCAACTGCCAAAGTGCTTAATTAGCTTCTCAGTGTGCTTATCTGGATATTATGAGTTGTTTTGTGCTTTAATATGTTTACTGGACTGTTTCTGAGCTTTTTGATTGCTTATTGTGCTTATTAGCTTATTTTTAAGTGCTTTTTAGAACTGCTATTGTGTCCATTTGCTTATTAGGACTTAGTTTACTGCCACTTTCAATTTTCCTAGTTTCTGTTGACCTGAAATGGGGTTTGGAATGTATCCATGTATATGTGTATCTGTTGACATGAAATGGGTAATAAGCACAATATGATTTCTATGTATATGTGTATCTGTTGACCTGAATGTATCCATGTATATGTGTATCTGTTGACCTGAAATGGGTAATAAGCACAATATTGAAATGGGGTTTAGGACTTAGTTTAGGAATGTATCCATGTATATGTGTATCTGTTGACCTGAAATGGGGTTTGGAATGTATCCATGTACTTGAATACATGTGTTTCAACAAATTATGATTTCTAGTGTTATGACATATGAATATTTTGATGTACACGACACAGGAACTGGATTTCATGGGGGTAATAGGAGGACACGAACAACAAGTGTACCTGTAAAGAAACGTCCTGTGGGTAGTCTGGAAGGCGACGTGTTTTTTCCTGTTGTTGGTGGGGATCAGCAAAAAGCTGATGAAGGGGGTGTAGTCGAGAAGGGAAAGCGGAAGAGAAGTAAATTCTATATTGTTTCCAAGGAAAAGGTTGGGAATCAGGCTAATTGTAAAAAGAAACTAGGTTTGAAGAAACGAAATGGAAAAAAGGTCCTAGTTGATGAGGAGGAGTATGAAGAAGGTGTTCATAACGAGGTTGCGGTGAGGAAGCGAATTTGCAAGGGTAAGTTTGTTGGTGAGGATGTATCGAAGAATAAGGGTGAAAAGGGAGTTGGTTGTAAGGTACCTGTTGTAGACCGGATACATCAACGAATATCGTTATGGTCGTTGCATCGTCTAATACCAAAATTGTCAACAAAACAGAGAGAAGATATCAAGGAGATGGGGTTTGGAGATGTACTTGGGTTTAAGATTAAGGATGTACCAACTAGGTTAAGTTATTGGCTGTTAGATAACTTCGATGAAGATAGATGCGTACTCAATGTGGATGGTAAGGCTATAAGTATCACGAGGGAGACGGTGCGAGATGTGCTTGGGATACCAATGGGGAATGTACCTGTGAAAGCAGTTGATGAAGCGGATTGCAGACACCCTCTTGTGATTGAATGGAAGAGACAGTTTGATGGGTTGACAAGGTATAAACACATCCCCGTCGAGAAACAGATATACACTCAAGCTGACGGAGGATGGATGTTTAAGCTCAATTTTTTGGTTCTCTACTTCACATCAATTGGAGAAGCAAACAAGAACGCTACTGTGAACTTAAGGTTTTTTAATTGTATCCAGGATGAGATCGATATCCCTGGTTTTGATTGGTGTAGCTATGTTCTTGAGTGTCTTGTTCGGACCAAAAAAAGCTGGATTAGGACTCGCCATTATTGCGGGCCGGTTATCGTTCTGTTGGTATGTTAGTCAATATTTTGTATCAGTCAAATTTTATTTTATTATTATTTTTTTTTGTGTATTGAAAAATGTAATGATCCCACAGGTTTTGTACGCTGATTCGAAGCGCCAAATTAGAGGAAATGGGGATGTTCAGCTGCCATTGGTAAATAGTTGTACGGTGGACCTTTTCAACAAACTAGAAGAAGATAGGTTAAGTCCGGAGAGTGGGGAGGCGAGTCAAAAGAGTGTTGAGGTAATTATAAATAGTTTTCAAAAGTTATTTTCTGAAAGCATGTGAAAGTATATATGTTGGTGTGTTCCCCTGCATGTGAAGTGTAGTTCGAAAATGGTTAGTGAAAATAAAGTATTGGTGTCGTTGTATGTAGTTAAAGAAATTCACCCGTTGATGTACTGATATACTAAATAGCACTATGCCGATGTTTGAGGTTTAAAAAATGTATCGTTAATCCACGTATACTTAGTTATGCTTCAAAATGTAAAATAAAAGTAGTATTATTTGGTTGGTATATTGTAACGAATATATATGGTTCAGGCGATATTATATAGGTGGATGTGTCATTTGATTATGGGTTTGCAATACAGGAAATTATAAAGAGTTTGGCTGAAAAATACAAAAAGGCGGGGGAGCTTATGAATGAGGCGGACGCGGACTTCGATGAGGCGCTGGAAGAAAATCCTACTCATGAAGGACTTCTTCAGATGAAGGAGCTACGTGATGGTATGTTTCGTGCACGTGTGTTTCGTGAGCCAGCGAATGAAAATACGAAACCAACTGAGGATGGGAATGATGGGGTTTATTGTACTCCGGAAAAGGATGTACCAAAGACGTGGGGGTTCAAGGATGCACCGGATGAGCCATTCCCGTTTACTCAGTTTTATGGGACACCATCTGCTTATGTGGCGTATAGTGAACAGTTGTCAGCAGAAAGGAGTAATAAAGAGAAAAGGCTCAGAAGTGATCAGGTCAATGTTTCGAAATTCGATTTAAACATAACACAACCACCTGCAACACAAGGTAGGAGTGTAGATGTGACAGATGGTGACAGATCCGTTGCTGAGGCGCAAGAGCTGTTGGAATCCCTGCAGGTTTATGATTCTCAAGATCTACCACATTTCGATTGTTTTACTCCTGAAAAATTAAGAGTTGGTAGGGAAGATTCAGGTGTGTCGGGAAATGTGTGTAATGGTGCAATTACTCCGTACACGATTTGTGATGAAGCACCCTTACAGACCATTATCCCAAAGGATACAAATGTAAGGCCTAAGCGTTTTGCCAGACCAGCTGAAGTCTTATGCTCCCCGTGGATAAGAAGGGCATGTTCTTTGGTTGGTGGTTTGGCGGGGCACGAGAAGAGAGTTACTGAGTGTTTGTTCAGTGGGCGTTTCTCAGAAACGTAAGTAAACGTGTGTTAGTAATAATTGTGAAATATAACCCGGTACATTATGTTGTTTATTCATTGTTATTTGTGTTATAGGGACATCTTGTTCGAGACTGATTATGAATGTGCACCGAGGATCGTGTTTGAGAGCTTGTGCCCGAGGATAAAGATATCAAGTGAGGTGGTGGACATGTTCACAAAGGTCCTAAATGATGCTGAGAAATACCGTGATCCGAAGAAGCTTATGTGCAAGGTGTTTTGTGATACGTCTCTTATGGTATGTATGATATAACACATTAGTAGAATGGTACATATAAAAAGAATGCGTGAACATTGTTTTCAGCTGCTTTTTTATGTTGATGAAGTGTTACTAATAGAAAAAAGTTCGTGTAAAACAGCGTGAATGGGATGTAAGGGATTTGGCCGACAAAAGTTTGGATGTGAAGGAGTCATCAGATAAGTTTATTAAAGGCATGATGAGCATTTTGCAAACAACAGTGTATGGAAGTTTGACTAATGTGGACTTGGTAATATTCGTGCCCTAAATGTCTAGTTATGTGAAACTAACACATAATTGTAACAACTATATGACTATTATAAAAACGTATAATAATCTGATTGCATATATTTTTTCCCCTTTTTTGTAGGTGTTTTTCCCCATAATCCAAGCTGGTCATTTTTTTGTTGTATGTATGCATCTCAAAAGGAAGGAGGTACATATCCTTGATAATATGCTTCTAGGTAGTGAAGATGTGGCAGAGAGATATAGCGGTCTTGTTGGATTTCTGGTACATTTATATACGAATAAAGTTTGTCTTTTCTAACTACTATGCTGGTAAATGCGGATATAATACTTTGTTAATCAATCCAACAGGTCGCCCGGTTTGAAGACTTCCTTTCATTTGACAGTCATCCAGCACAGGGGTTTCTGAGGAATGCTCGCCCCCAGCTCTTACGCTTGGGATGTATGACAAAAAATAACGTAATTGACTGTGGGGTATTTGCGATGCGACACATGGAGACGTACCTATTCGGCGGGGAGTATGATGACCGTTGTGAATTTAGAAGAGAGGGGAAGGATCAACAACATCAATTAGATGAACTCCGTCACAAGTATGCTGCAAAAATACTCTTGGCGGACATAAACAATAAGAAAGCTGATTTTGAAGATGAAGCAGAAGCGTACAAAAGGCTGCCTTTAGAAGAAAGGAACAGGTTAGAGGCTGCTTCATATGAAACAGTTAAGGCGCGTGTTCAGGTTATGCTTTAGTGTGTCGGTGGTGAAGGGGCTTTAGTACACAAGTCCGCACAGATGTGGGGCTTTGAACTTGATCTTTTGAATAATGCGTCTTAGTAAGTTAAAGACTGGTCTTTTGTGAATTTAGTTTTTAATTGTGTGTTTCCTAAGGGTTGGTGTAACACCTAGGCCTTACTAATGTGGCATTTGGTACACATAAAAACAAAACTGATGTGTATCTTTTGATAAGGTGTTTATCTAAATTAAGTATTTATGATTCTATGGCAATTTGTTGTTGTATGGTGTTATTTAAAATGAGTATAGTATGTAATCTATAACCAGGTCATGTACTAGTAAATTGCAGGCCAAAATAATGCTTTCAAAATGGTATAATCATACTTGCTTCCAAACATGGTATCAAAAGCGTATAAAACGTGTGTATGTAATGATCGAAACAGCTTTCTAACTTATATTTTGTTGAGTTAAGAACATATGATCTGTGCTATGTACCCATGTATCCATGTAAATAATATGGAGATTAAAGCAAGTGTAATAAGGAGTGTGTATTGAATATGTAAAAACAAGCATGTACATATCTAGAAAGTTAATAATATGAGAAGCAAGTCGGATGCTAAAAAAATGAACAAATAAACTTACGATATTATTGAAAATCAAACCAGACATTCTTTATGTCCAATACTAAACAAGAAGACCGTTAAAGGATAACAAGAACGTAAATGGTTAAAGCTAAAGTAATTACTCATTGTCGTACGCATAAGTTTCCTTGTAGAGATCCTGGTACACGACTTTTCCTATACCTTTTTTTCTTTTCAGGGCAGTTCCTTGCATCATGGTATCCATACTTGCCGCAATAACTACATAGCCTCATTTTGTTGTCGGTTTTCATGAAGCAGATATACATGTTTGGGTCACTCGACATGAAACAATCACCTCCTGTACCTTATAAAATTAAAAAGATAGAATGAAAATAACTTTCATTTAGTAAATGTAAAAGATCAGGAACCTGCTTTCATGTAAAGAATGTAGGGACAAAAAGTTTGAATACAAAACATATCATTTACCTTGAATGGAAGAAATGTGAAGTGAAAACATCATGAAATGTAAGAAATGGTGTGATATGGTGAAAAAGATGGTGTATATATAGATTGGTTAGGGACATTGATCTTATTAAGGTGGGTGATTTGTTTTTAAATGATAATATCATGTATAATGGGAAGATGATCATACACATTAAAAGCATTAAATCTCAAGCATATACAATCTAAGAAATGTAACATATATCAAAATGATGGCACACAATACATTCTGTGAACACATTTAAAAATAATAAGTTTTCCCAAACACCCATGAAAACCAGGATAATCTTATTTCTACTAAATGTGAAACAGAGGCTATCTTTACAAAAAACTTAACACTCATTGCACATGAAACATAGTCATACTGGAAGGAAAAATAAAGAAAAATGCATTCCATTAAACAAAAAATCCGACATAAAAAAATAAACCAGTAGTTTTTAAATTTGTTAAAAAAACGTACACCAATAAACCGGTGGTTATAAGAAATGTAAACATCTAAAAATCATATTCTTCAACGTGGTTCGGTTAGGCCGTTTGTCCATCCAAGTCTGCTTTCTTTTTGGGACAATTGCGAGAATCATGATAACCATATGTGTCACAATAGTTGCAAAGACGCGGAGGCTTGTTTGATTGAATCATAGCTACCTCGGCCTGTGTTTGATGGCGCTTCAAAGACACAGAGCCTTTATTACGACATTCAGGGGCCACAATGTTAACCGTCTCAGGTTCCTTGACACCGAGCGCAGCAGCATACAATTCTTTCTTGCTCATTTCAGGGGCGTTTGGAATGTCAATTTTCACTTGTTCTAGTAATGTACCAAGGTCATCCTTGTAAATGTGTAACTTCTGAATATCAGTGACCAAACGTGTGACAGAATCTTCAACAGTGCCGTAAATTTCCCTAAGAACACCATTAACACATTCTACCGGATTTGACAAGCTTGCAACGTCCATGGGCCTTGTGACAATCTTGTTGGGCAGAGCATACTTTGACCATCTTCGCTGCAAGTATTTTCTAGGGAAATGGAACACTTTGGACAACCTAAGCACATAAAAAATATGGCGACACAGCAACCCATAGCACTCATACTTTAAGCAGCTGCATTTGATGTCACAACTAGCTGGCACATACTTGACCTACATGTTAAAGGAAGCGTTGACTTAAACTAGGCATATTAGTGATATATTTGTATAACATAAACAAATTACTTGGATAGTGTTACCTCATATTTAGCTTCGACAGAAACACCATGTATCGTTGTGTAATCAGCTTCAAGATCGCGAATCATATAAGTAAGTGATTCATCATCTTCTAGAACACTAAGTGAACCACAATGGAACAATGACTCAAATATCTCATCCTGAACATCATAGAAGACAGTGTGTGTATACAGTTCTGCGGCTTCCTTTTCTACTTGTAAGTGAGTTTTGAAATCAGGTGTCGTGTATTTTGAGTCATGTGTATTCTTCCCATATTTGAATCTTTGGGAGTCCATTGCAGTATCAAAATGACTAAGGAATTCGATCAAACTCAAGTGTGGGTTAAATAGCTGGCCAAAAAAGTGATTCTCACTTTCGGACCTCGATGTCGTGCGCATCAGGCCAGACATCGGTTCATGTCTGAAATAGGCAGGTATCCAGTTTAACCGGAGTTCGAACATATCTTGAAGCCATTTATGCTCGGTAAGCTCAAAATCTGTCATTATCTTGTTCCAATGTTCATCAAACACCTCAGGCTCAATCCTGTCAGTCCATATAATACCACACAAACGCCTTTTAAAGTTTGTGTCGCTGCATAATGTTGGCCCCACCTAAAGACATTTTTCAGTAAATAAACAAAAATGTTTCCAATTAATAGGATAATAAGATTTGGATACAAACATGCTTTAAAAAATGGTGTATAACGTGTATAGGTGCTGATCTCACAATATGTATAAGTTATAGATGTGTCAATGAACCAAGTACGCAACATAACGGTTATGTTACCTGAAAACATACTGAAAACAGATTTGGAATAAAGGGTTGTAATATGAATCTGTCTATATGTGTTTTAATATGTTTTCATTTTATCAGGCGTGCAACCAAACACCCATTTAGTGTACTGAACACTAAGACATACCAGAACACGTTCTTGTGACAGAAGCTTTTAAAACAAAGAATCAAGCCAACATGGGAGGTACTGGAAGATACATGGGATGCATCAACATTTATAAGCAAAACAAAAGCTCAATTAGCTATAAGCTAAATTAACACACCTAAAATAAGACACAAAGTAACTAAACTAACTTAATTTGATACAAACAAACTAAAATTAATCAAGGAAAACAACTAAAAAGCTTAAAAAATGAAATAATCTCAAACAGCCAAACAGTCCTAAAACAGGCCTAAGGGGTAGTTTTCCAGCTTATGCAAAGGCTGTCATTTAGCTACAACAAAAAATATGGAAAATAGTACACAACTAGAATGGCATGCAAAATTTCAGGTATTATGGCTAAAGTTTTTAAGTGTATCTGGGATTCAACCAAACACCCATTTAGTTCTGGTGCCAAACCATGTTAATAAACGTAAGAATTAGTGTATCGTTGATCCGCATCCAACTTTCAGAAAATGAAATGATCATGATCCTAAATGATCTTTTAAAGACTAGTTAACCAAAGTGGGTTATCAAAACACGGCTTCGAAGGATTAGGACTCACCAAGTAATTTTTAAAGGCGTGTACTATTTTTTTTCAAAACAACCATGAACAGAAAACCAAAAATCTATTACTGTAATTAAAGTGTTACTTCAAAAGAATACCTTTGTAGTAAGTTTTGCCATTATATGCCACATACAAAGACGGTGGCGGGTATCCGGAAGTATCTTTTCAATAGCTATCTTCATAGCCGGATCTCGGTCAGTGACAACCACCTTGGGAACTGTAACGAATATCTTTTTAAACCTTTTAAGCAGCCACGTGTATCTTTTGGCAGATTCGCTAGCTAACAAGGCAGCACCAAATATGACACATTTGTTGTGATTATCAATTCCCGTGAAAGGGACAAGCACCATATTGTACCTACGTAAAGTATGAAGAAACATGTGTAATTATAAGTACAAGCACCAAACCAAACTAGTTAATCATAGGGGAAGTAGAAAATGGCTTGATACCTGTTTGAACGAAACGTTGCGTCAAATGACACAACATCACCAAAGGCAGCGTAATTGCGCTTGGCTTGCTCATCTGCCCAAAACAAACCAACCAATTCTTTAGATTCTTTGTCTTGTTTGTATTCAACAGAATAATTATCGAAATATTCTGCTCGGCTCAACAGCTTATCAACAACCATTTGAGCATCACGCTCACCGATGAATTCATTCAAACCACGCTTGTAGTTCTTGCATTCAACATCTGTTGCCCCTATATATTCAAAGCCACCGTACATTTCTTTCAACACTTTCCAGGATCTAACGGGGCCTATGTTGACATTAGAAAGTTGGTTTAACAATTGCTGTTTGGAGAA